>JAEQBH010007970.1:0-102516 GCA_016808115.1 Tetrastigma voinierianum | reverse complement strand
CAAGATGGATAGATATCCCATCTGGGTGAAAGCCTCAGATTTTTTGCTATACATATGCCCAACAGGAAAGCCCGTGAAAGTGTGTAGGAAGGCGTGTGAAGCTCAAGTGAGACCCCTAAAATTCATACCCAAAAGACACATGTTTTGTTAGTAAAAATGATCCTGAAGTGAAAAATATCCAATAAGTTTTGATTTCTAAAACTTGATTTTGTTTCAAAGTGATCATTTGATGAAATTCATCGACGATGGATGTTATAACACATCACATGATCAGGTGATGGGAGTTTGTGATGAGTCGGATTTTCCCATGACGAGTGAGTCTTATCTCATTTCATGGCATGACATGTAGTATTCCATTAGAATTGCACCATCTACAATGTTGATATATATGTGAATGTGTCCACGAGCACAGATGCGTATTTGTGGGTAATGTACCAGAGTCTCTTTATTGGGCGTGACTCACCTTTTATGGAAAAACATTTCAGGTGCAGGGTATAAACTAGTGAACGACTCTTATCTCTGGCCGAGAATTCAAGAAAGCCGACTAGTGCTAATATGCTTCTTTGTAAAACTTGTATGTAACTACTACAAGATACGCTCGCGCATGTAATGGTCGTAATTAAACTCACACTAATGTTTTGAAAATAACATAAAAAGTTTATTGATCGTGGCTAAACTGGATCCCGTAAATGATTAGACAAAGCAGATCGAGACACACGATATCTATAAGAAATTTTGACCCTTGCTTCACAGCTTGGAGTCAAGGCGTAAGTATGTTATTACCTAAGACTCGATGAATGGATCCCACTAATGGGATTGCACGCCAAGGGGTCGTAGACAGACGACATATCTACAAGCGCATTTCCACGGCCGACAATCGTTACCTGCACTCTGCCGTGGCGCTACATTCATTATTTTCCAATTCTTTTGTAAATGATAAAGATAGAGAAAAAAAAAAAATTATATGTGTAAAACTATTTTCTTTATAATTATTTATTCACTTTGTATTATATTATAATATTTTGTTTATTACAAATTTGTACCTATCAGGACTCCTAACTCGACCCCTCCCTATGCCAACCTCTCTTAACCACTTGAGCTGAAGTCTTATTAGCTAAAATTTTGTATATTTTAAAAGTAAATAGTATGCAAGAAAATAAGAAAATTTAGTCGAGTGAATCATATAAAAATATTTATAGATAATATTTATTTTCAAAATACAGGAGATATATAATATTTATGGGCTCATGCACCCACGATCTTATTAATCATTTTTAACTAAAATGCGCTTTAATGTCGATATTAAATAATTTTTCTATTTATTATGAAAATATAAAAGTATGCAATATTCTGAAAATGTGATTTAATGTTGAATATTGAATGATTTTCCCATTTATTATGAAAATATAAAAGGTATGTAATATTATCCCGTAAATGTTATTTAATGTTGGATATTAAATTATTTTTCTATTTATTATTCATTATGAAAATATAAAAGGTATGTAGTCATTATACAAATTTTTGTTATACAAATTCCTTTATTTATTAAATAGAAAAATATAAGAGAGATATATAATAATTCCTTGATTATGTTAGTTATACATATTTTGTTAGTTATATATAGAAATAGATAAACGGTTTATTTTGCAAATAATATAAAATAACATAAAATGTCATATTATGTTGTTATATGGGTTATCCTCCTTACTCCACTATATTTTGTTATTTTATCTTCTTTATTATAAATAAAATCATATAAAAAAAAAACAACACTACTAAAATAATTTTCCAACATTTTGATAATCATAAAAATGATGTCAATTGCCATATATGAATTATTTTTGTAAGGTTCCTTTTTTTTTTTTTTTTTTTTAAAAGCTTAGGATAAAAGAAATTGTCTTGACATTGAGAAACACTTTTATCATTTAGCATATTTCATAAGTAAATGGTAACATGTAATTGATTTTGGAGGACTTCATTATTTAGTAAGAAAACCTTTTTTTTTTTGTTTACTTTTTGTCACCCACCATTCAAAACGAAATATGTATAAGAATAAGAATAAAACAAAAGTTTAATTCAAAAAAAAAAAAAAAGAATAAAGAAAAAGTTCAATTCAAAAAGAATGAATAAAGCAAAAGGTTAAGCAAATATCAAACAAAATGTAAATAACAACCATTAACCATTTCATTGCATCATTCTCTAAAAGAATAACTAAGAGGCAATCGTTAAAATTTGCTTTGATGAATCTATTCTCCAAATTGAATGGATAAATAACATATGATATGGAAAAAAAAATCTAGTTGGAGTTTCTTGCCTTGCTTTAAAGCAAGTAGTTAAGGGAGATAAGTTTTTCATCAAAGCAACAAAGGTAAGGAAACTGTTGTAATTCCTCGTTGTTGTAATTCCTCGTCAAGGTATGATCGACGATGTTAATTTTCAACACCTAGATGTAGCTTTTGTACTCGGATCAGGCAAGAGATACTATTTGCCTCGTATTAGCGCGCTATAAGATGCCGGCTAAAATTCAACACGAGACACGCATTAATCGACACGATAAACCGCCGATTAAACGGGTTTTCGCGGTAATTTCCAAACGGCTCGATAAACGGGTCAACCCGCTGCTTAATAAATCGGTCGTACTGGTGAGACATGCTAACCCGTTTATAACCCGTTTACCCGTTTAAATAAAATTAATAAATTAATATTTTTTTTTTTAAAATTAATCATTTTTAAATAAACAGGTAAATGGTTAAACGGGTGGTTTAGCGTGTTAAATGGGTCAAACGGGTGGTAAATTTGGTGTAAATGAGTCAAATGAGCTGGGCGATCGCAGACCTCGAATCTAACCTAACCCAACCCTACCCGCTTAAAATTGGGACGCAACGAGCCGCGGGTCACACCCGCTTATTAAATCCGCTCGCGTCAAGGCTTGATTTTACCCGCTTATTAAACGTGTCGCGGTACAAGCCATACGTTTTTCACCCGTCACCCGTTTAACCCGTAGTCGCTTAACCCAACTCCAACCCATTCGATACAATTTCATTTATATAAGATGTCTGATAATGCAAAGGATAGCAAGCAGACTTATTCTCAGCCATCATAGGTCATATCCAAAGTTGAAGATGAGGTTGCGGTTGTTGGTCTTGAACCTGTAGCATAAGGTAGGACATATCCAACATCTGTTATTATGAGATTTTGTGCTAGATGTGCAACTTTTTAAATGATGCAGTTTCTCACCTGATGTAGCAGTTTCGCTGATCATATACCTACTCTTATGCCATCAAAATCGGAAAAACGTTAGTAATGAAGAGAAGGAAAGTGAGAAGATCTGATGAAAAAGGAGATGAAATAAAAATGAATCAAGGGAAATACTTTTCAAATGATGCAGTTTCTCACCTGATGTAGCAGTTTCACAGTCACTAGATCTGGTGATCATATTCATATGTCGTCAAATCATACGTTAGTAATGAAGAGAAGGAAACAGAGAAGATTTGATGAAGAAGAAAGGAATGCAAAATAATTTTCTTTAACGTTTAGGTATAATTATTGGGAAGATTGATAATAATTTCTTTTAACGTTTAGATATAATTAATAAGGTAACGTTTACATATGATTAATTAGGAAAGAAGACAATCAATTACATATATAAATATTTACCAAGGGTAATTTTGAAAGTGAAAAGTGTAAAACACTTCACACTTTTATAAGTAGTATGGATTATTCACTCAAAGGGTTTGGTTCATAAATGATTAAGAGCTCGCTTTATACTTTAAAACTGTTCTGACAACAACAAAAACATCAAAACATCATTTCTTGCATTATCCTAAAACTATTATCGTTTCGTTTCGAATTTATCGCTTATGTATTTAAAAACTAAGAGTCAAATATGCTCTCAATATTTTCCTTATTCTCATTGTTTTTCATAAAAAAAAAAAAAAAGATTTCAAAAAGAAATATTTAATTCAAAGATCTCAATATAAGTCAAAATTTATAAATTTAACCCTTCTCATGTTTTGTATTGAAAAACGACTCATTGTGGACAAAAATACCATTTGTGATTTCATGTATTTACACGTGCTTGTTAAAAGAAAATAGAACAATAAGGGTATTCTTGTTAAAATAAGGGGTAATAGTTTAAAAATGACAAAAAACAAAAAAAAATTTACAAATCTAATCATTTTTCTTAAAACCCAAAAATGAATGATATTTTTACACCATTTTAACAAATTTACCCTTCTAACCATCATACAAACTTGACTTAACCCCTTTCAAGTTTGTTTAAGTATAATTTAACGATGATTAAATTAAAACTAAATAACTACTGTACCTGTTACAAACCTAAACTTAACCCCTTCAAGTTTGTTCAATTGTAATATTTTTTAGGTTTTAACACATTACAGGATAATTTTGTATAAAGTGAGGATATTTCAAGGTTATAAACATAAGGGGTTAGTTTTACAAATAACTTTGTTTTTGTATCTCATTTTGCACTACACTCTTAAAATAAAGTAAAATTTTGATGAATCATTAAATTTCCGAAATTCAGCTTTCACAATGTATTTTAATAAAATCACATTTTTCAAAAAATGGTAAACAAACAGGCCCTAATTTACTTTTTATTTTATTTTATTTTTTATTTATTAAATCTCTGATATTCAACTTTGGGTAATTTTATTCCAAAGCTTCCAAAATCTATTTCCTTAGCTCTGTTTAGTAAAAGAGTAATCAAAATTTAGACACGGGTGGGTTTTGGCTTCGTTTTCGTAAGAATACTGGACATCCATTCTTGAAATACAAACCAAAACGTAACAATAAATTTAAATGAAACGAATAATCATTCTCTATTTTTCTATTCTAATCATTCAAACAACCAAGATAATTGATAAATATTATGGACTAATCAATTTCATTATTCTTGCTTTTCTGTGTTAAGAGAATGCTAAGATTCATTACTTAAACATAAAAAAGCCTACACCAAATTAGACCAAAAGATTCTCTAGCTTTAGGACTTCTAGTTTACTGTAACATGAAACATATTAAAAAAAAAAAGATTTTCCCATCTTTGATTTCATTATGAAAATATAAAAAAAAAAAAAAAAAATCAATTGTAATCAAAATTTATCAAAGTTTGACATATTTTTAAAATTTTTAATCCTTATATAGTAGAGAAATAAAATAAAATTAGTTTAAATAAACATATAGAATTAATTTATTAATTTTAAACCTATTTTTTATTTTCATTTAAATTTTATTTCCTTGTACTTTCTGGGAAGTGTTTGTCCTGATGTAAGAAAAAAATTGAATAGATCATTTTTTTTCATTTTTTATTTTAATTTTTGAAATCTAAGTAAAACTCAATGTAAAAATGCCATTCAAACATTGTATCCTAAATCAAAAAATTCGAAGAAAATATTGAAATTAAGACTTCATTGAAAATAAATAGTCCTAAGACAACCAGACGAGTGTACAGTATTTGTGACACAAAATAAACCCCTTCACAAAGAGAGAGAGAGAGAGAAAGAGAGAGAGGAAAGAGAAAAACCCAGTTGCAAGAAATGAATCAGATCCATAGATAGAGACAGAAGCAATCACATTTCTATCTTTTATGAATCTGTATAGCATGAAAATCTATCATTTTCTTCCACATTCTTCATTCCATCAACTCTTCTACCATTTATAGGTGGTCATTTTCTCATGCACCAAACAGATAAAAGCAGCAAAATCATAAACAAAAAAAAAAAAGGAGAGAAAACTATGGGACACCAGACCTTGCAATGTTTTAATGTTGTCCAAGGGATTACTTGCCTGCAAACAGAAAAGAGACTGGCTTGAGGAAGTTTTCGTCGTTCACGGGCAACCAAGTTGTCGAATATCAGCATCAGTTCAGCTCTATAGCGGCACCAGACTTGATCCAAGTAAGTTTATTTCAATCCATTTTACTGGTTTTGTATCCAACTGGGGTTTATGGAAAAACCCCTTCATCAACTAATGTGGTAAGCATATTTTGGGATCAATGGAACAACAATGACCATAAGGATTAATGAGAGTGTTAAATGACCAACTCATATGAATATCATGAGTTTAACACCCTCCCTCATGTGCAACCCCATACCCGTACGTAGAGAGTCAAACAAACCAAATAGAGTCCTACATAGACTTCCAGATCAACAAATGTGGAATAAATTACAAAAAGTTTGCTCGAACCTTGGACAAACCAAACTTTGATATCATGTTAAATGACCAACTCTTCTAAAAGCTCAAGCTTCTAGGATTTGGGTTAAATATGAATATCATGCCTTTAACAGAGAGGAATAATGCCACTTTGGCTAATTGACAATTAATGATTTCAAATGGAACAATATGGAGAAAATTTTATAGTATATGCATGGAATCAGGTGTCCTTTATAACTCCTCATCTTTCCCATTTTATCAATGGGTAGCATAGATTTGAAAGTGTTCCACGTTGAGGCTTCGAAAATCAAGACCTTGTCTAGACTTCATATTGAGAAGTTTCAAATTCAATACAAAGGTTTTCCAGAGTTTTATATGAAGTCTGGTATGTTTTTATAGTTGCACATTGTTAAACGACCAACTCTCCTAAAAGCTAAAGCTTGTAGGATTTAGTGGCGACATGGCTTGTCACGCTTCTTAACACTTCACGTGCATACGGCCTCATACCCATGCACGTGGAGAGTCAAACAAACCACAAAGTCCATTATGGACTTTCAAATACAATAAACGTGATTAATATTCCACCAAAGAGGCAATGAACCCGTGACCCTTGCCATACCAAGCCTTTGACATATCAACGACCAACTCTCCTAAAATCTCAATCTCAGGATTTAGTTTAACACGAATATCACGCTCTAACACACACCACGTGCAGTACCAGGCGGGCCCCATGTGGCAAAACTGCATAAATTGTTCCATTTGATATCAACTTGCTTGGAAAAACAAATGAGTAACCTGAAAACATTATTTTGGATTTCATATATAACATCAAACTGCTGCTGACAGCCTTTTGTTTTTCATCCAAGATAGCAGAAAAGGGAATATATAGAAAGCATACCTCAAGCAAGGAAAGACTCAACAACATGATGGTACCAAAATCACTACATATAAAATTAAGTTCAGTGTGGAGCTGGACTTCGGAATTCCAGGTGCTTTTGTGATTACAAATGAGCATAAACACAAGTTCTTCCTGCTGCAACATCAAGTTCCTGCATATAAAAAATTCAGTTTTACTGCAAATCTTGATATATCCATTTACAGTACAAACCAATCGGCTTTTCTCTCAAACACTGTAAGTAACATATTCAATTTGGTTATTGGCAATCCCTTTGCTGTGATTAAAAACCAGAGGCTGTTGCTGTATTTAGTTTTATCTGTTAAACCAAACGCCTGTGAAGCTCTGGCTGAACTGAGAAAGAACTGCAAGCTTGAAAAGGAGATAAACTAGAGAGCGGAAGGAGGAATCCACTGTATGACTATGACTACTACAATGACCTGGGCAATCCTGATAAAGGTCAAGAACATATGAGACCTATTTTGGGCGGGACAAATTCATACCCATATCCTCGCAGGGGAAGAACTACCTCATAGCAGTCAAGGTATTTTGGCCTATTGGGAGACTGTTTTGAAAATAGTTTTGTTTTTACAATAGAAAGTAGGAAACCAAATTTCTCTAACCTAGGAAATACATTTGACAAACATTTTTTAAGAATATATTGTAAAAATGGTGGCTTTATAATCTCAATAGATGTTTTCAATTGTTTTGTATATATTGTCTTAAACAACTGAAAATGTGAACAATACTTTAGAAATTTTTATACGTACATAAATGAGTAAATGAGTAGGACCTTTATTGAGAATAAGCCAAGAAAACTGCATTTTATTTTTGAGTTTCCTAACATAATTTTGTCCCTAAAAATAATTGAGAGTTGTTTATAAGAACTATTTCCAAAAATGTTTTTGAAAATGTTCTCAACCAGATCCTGAGGGTTCCTCATGAATTTGAAGAAAAACATGAGAAAAAAAAATAGAGAAAGAAAAAAAAAGGAAGAAAATAAGAAATAGATTTAAGGTCAATAAATTATTTTTATATACTAGGTCACACTCATTTCATTTATTTTAACTTTTTATATAAAGTTTAAATCTGAAAATGTTTGGAGTCTTTAACTAATATCATATATATATATATATTTACTCAAATATGAGAAAATTATTTTCCTCAATTTTATCCTACATTTATTTCCGTGCCCAAAATTGTTTTCTTTTTCTTCTCTCCTAATTAGAACCACAATGGACAAGGCTAGCCATTCCAGTTTCTGGACCATATGCTGGCATAGATTGTTTTCATGTCTAGATTCAGATTCCAGAAGTGCTATTTTGCCAGAGCTTCATCTAAACACCTAATTCCATTTCCTTTCTATTCCTTTAGTTTTACAGTTATAATATATAACTTTACTGCTACATGATCACTAATGCTTAGGATCCTAGAACCGAGAGCCGCCAGCGAAATTCAACCTGGGATATATTCCTCCAGATGAGCAACTCAGTCCCAAGAAAAACTATCAGAATTGATAGAGAATCTAGTCCAGGCTATTGTATTACTTTCCTATCCCTGAGGCGCTATCCTCCAAACAAGAATCTGATAGTTTTGAGTCGCTTGATGAGACAGTTACATTTTTCTCATATTACAAAAAAGCAAGAAGTGGAGGATTACAAGTAGAGAAACTGAAGGATTTAGCAGGTCAGATGACCTTTTCAAAGAAATCAGGGAAGTGGCAAAAAGATCCCATAAAATTTCCACAGCCAAAAATAATAGAAGGTGGATCAGGAACAATCTATTGCTACAATTGGATTAGTGTGTTCTGTAGAGTAGAGGTTATTTTTATTTTTACTGGTTATTTTGTTTATCAGATAATGAACTGCATGGAAAGATGACGCAGGAGTCAGGTATCGGTCAAATGTTTGCTGGAGCTCAATCCAACAGTAATCAAAGGCTTGGAGGTAAGTCTAAATATTTGTGGATTTGAATTTTGACCTCATTCTAGACTAGCCTCATAGCCTAGATAGGAAACAGAGACTAAAAATAAAAGTAACACCCAATTGAAAATAAAAGGGCATGAAATTGAATGGAGTGGATATGTAATATCAAACTAGGAAGGTAACCATGTCATCTTGGTCCTAGCTAAAAGTTTATCCAGGCTCAGAAGATAGACATAATTTTTTTTTTCTTGACATGCTGGAGACAAATGTGAAAAAAGATAAAAGAAAACAGTTCCAAGACAATGAAAAATCTAGAAGATAGACTGCCCAAATTTGTCTAGTGAACCATCGTTTCTTCTTTTTCCAACTTCCTAACAAAATTCCCAATTACGAACTTGCATAGAGATGACAATGCCAATTAATTTTGTTAGTTACTTTGTCTACTCGATTTATTTGTCTATGGATTCAAAGTGGATCATTTTTTCATGTGATCCGTGAATAATGAAGATAACCAATACCACTATACCACTAGAACCTAAGTTAACTCATAAACCAAAATTAAGAATGTTCACCTTAAAGATCCATGCCTAGATATTTGGGCTTGGTTAAGAAATTTCCCAGAAATTTTAAAATGTACTCTCTATTTAATTAGCTGCTTCTAGTCTTAAGTTGTATTTATCATGCTTTGCATATCACAACCTCTACATTGTAGATAACAAAACCCAAGACCCACAAAAAAAAAAAAAAAAAGAAAGAATAAAAAGGTATAGATAATCTTCACCTACCTGAAAACAAAACAATAGCATTTCTTGTGATGTAGCTATGGGGCAAACAAGCAGTCTAATTTTCAAGATTTTCATATTCAAGCTAAATTAGGAACATCAACAAAGCAACCCCTCCCCAATGGCACCCCTATAGAATAACAAGTTAGCATACACTGTGTGAATGAAATTTGCAAGAGATGGGTAAATGGCAGCAGAGAGAAAAAGGCGAAGGAGGTGCCTTTATCTCGTAGTGTTGGTTTGAAAATCTGTAAGTGTTAGGATCCGGACCCACACATATACCAAGCTCTACCAATTTAGTGACACCACAATAGCAGCCTCCACTACAACAAGAAAGGAGACAACAATCGCACAACCATCTGCAATCACAAATGAAAGGAGAAGAAAATTTAAGAAATAAAGGATTTGAAGGAAGATGAGATTCCAGGGGAAGATGAGATTTGCAGTAAGATGACATTTGAGGGAAGAAAAGGTTAAGCATGGATGAAAGTAGAAAGAGAGAAGTAGAGTTAGAAAAGCTCACTTTATGGATGTCTATAGGTGTATCAACATCTGTTCTCAGCTTAAACTTGATCCAAGTTTTATTTCTCATTCCCAAACTCACCCCGACCTGTTTAAAAAATCATCCAACCTTTCTAGGTCACATCAAAAGCCTGCCACATTGCCAACCTAAGCTAAATCCTTAACATTGTATTCAGCTAATAAACAGGTAAGATCACTACCCAGTGCTTAAGCTTTATCTAAATTTCCATATTCATGGCCAAACTAACACCTCACATATAGCTGGGGACACCCTTCTGATCTTTTTGCAAGCTACACCATTCAGAATAATTTTTATACTAATGTTTCATAACGCGTTTCTGGTTTTTATCCATTCTTTCTTTCTCGCCTTTGAATGTTCACATCGTCAATCTGAATGTTTTCAATTTTATAATACACAGGTGTTTCCACCCCAAAGCAGAAATGGAGTCTGGAGCTCGATAAAGGCATCACACATACAGCACAATCTTGACGGTCTCACAGTTACTGAGGTTGCCACACAAACACAACCCCCACTATTATATCTCACACACATCAACATGCATGCGCATATACATATGCCTGCAGTTTTAACTTTAGAAGCTGGAACA
Organism: Tetrastigma voinierianum; assembly: GCA_016808115.1. Taxonomy (NCBI): domain Eukaryota; kingdom Viridiplantae; phylum Streptophyta; class Magnoliopsida; order Vitales; family Vitaceae; genus Tetrastigma; species Tetrastigma voinierianum. Next base: position 91,613 of record JAEQBH010007970.1, on the reverse strand, counting down.
TCATATAAATGGCCCAATTCTCTATATATTGCATGGGCTAGGTGGATGGTAACCCTCCAGTGCTCATCCCCTGTGGTTAGGTTTGGAAATACTCATTGAGGACCTTGTATATCTACTTTCAGAAACATGTCTGTGAATAGAGAGCTACAACAATATGATACAAATTGTTACTCTTCCAGTCCATCTTACTATAACAGAAAGGTTAGAAAAGAAGCACATGCACACATGCCTTTTGTTTCAGAGCAACCATTTTTGCAAAATGAAAGCTCAACTCAACATAATTTTATCCCAATTGACCAAGATAAATTTCTTAAATGACGGTTCCATTACAGGTACGAACCAATGGAGGATACTCATCCTGGATCACCACGACTATCTCTTGCCATTTTTAGACAGAATAAACACAAATGGTATTTGTGTTTATGCCTCCCGGACTCTGTTGTTCCTAAGGGATGATCATACACTAAAACTACTGGCAATAGAACTAAGTTTACCTGACTCCTCAGCTGACACAGAGATCAATAGGGTGTTTCTACCAGCAACTCAGGGCACAGAAGCAGCACTGTGGCTTCTTGCTAAAGCTCATGTTGCAGTTAATGACTCTGCCTATCATCAATTAATCAGCCATTGGTGAGCTATTTGAACAATTTTGCATACTCAGTCTAGCAAAATTTTCAAATCATTCATGATTTTCCTATTTGTTCCTAACAATTTTGCTGACTACAGCACCATAGCTTCACAAAACATATTGAAATTCCATGTATTGCAAATGATCTCACCATTTCAAGTGATTCTAAATTATGAAACTTGCTATACTTATTAATACCATGAACTGTTATTTGTTAAAAGCTCCTACAAACAATTTGTGTACAATTTTGATTGATGCAAAGTTTGTGACCATCTTAGAGCCAAAGAGCTCCAAATTGTAACTACAAGAACACTGAGTAGATGCTATGTTATGTATTTTGTAGGTTAAACACTCATGCAGCAGTTGAGCCGTTCATCATTGCCACCAGAAGGCAGTTAAGTGTGATGCACCCAATCCACCGGATATTGGATCCTCATTTCAAAGACACCATGCATATAAATGCACTGAGCCGGAGTATCATCATAAACTCTGGTGGGATCCTTGAGAATATATTGTTTACTCGAGATATCTCAATGGAGTTATCTTCAGCGATTTACAGAGACTGGAGATTTGATGAACAAGGTCTCCCTGCTGACTTAATCAAAAGGTATTTTTCTCTTTCCAATTAACTCGAAACCGTGTTCTTCCAATGTGCGAAATATTCTCATATATGCATAAACCAAGACATACACATAAAGCCATGAACAATGCCTTCCTGCTGGTCTAACAAACTTGACAGATGAGAGACTATTCCCAGAATTTTCACTGTTCTTCTGATTATCCTTTAACAATGGTCTGACTACAGCCCATTGTCATTTCTCTCAGAATTTCTAATGGAGTTATTTCAAAAGCAATGTTACTTGTCCCTGAGAAATCCCAGATTTTTTTTAAAGGCAGAAATAATTTACAGGGTAGATCAACCAATCATGACCATCCTAAAAATCTTTCGCCAAAAAACATTGGGCAATGCCAAAAAGGGGCCACAAGATTCACAACACTTCCCATACAACACATATATTTGGAAGCATACTTGAATCAACATTCTCATGGAGTCGATCACCAAATTCAACCAAATGCCTTCACCCGAGAATGCAACATAGAACTCTTAACGAGAAATGGGCAAAGTTAGGGAGAGCAATAATAGGATTAGAAACTATAGAAGATGTTAAACAACTAACTTTCCTAAAAGCTCAAGCTTATAGGATTTGGGTTTAATATGAGTATCACGCTTCTTAACACCCCCCCTCACCTACAACCTCATACCCCCACGTGGAGAGTCAAACAAACCAAAACAAACAGAGTCCTTTATAGACTTTCAAATACACAAATGGGGAAAAATATTCAAATTGTAGATAGGTGGCTCGAACTCATGACCTCCCACCAAACCAATCTCTAGTACCAATTTGTAATGACATCAGAAGCTTTGATGCATGAGAATACTAATTCCAGAGCGCAAAAACAAAGTAATCCACATAAAGATGCATGAGATCTTAATGCGATTCGTGTTGGGTTTCTAGGGCGATGTACCAAACAAGAAGCAGTGAAAATAAAATAAAAAATTCGCCCCATAAACCCATCCACAATCCATGTGCTTGATTAGTTGATAATGGGATAGAAAATTACCTTCTTTTAGTCGAAAGGTTCTTCCTTTTTGCCTCGTGTGTGTGTGTGAAGATCTTCGCCAAACTAAAGTGTAGCGAATGCACTCGCACCTCCACAAGTATCCACATGAGCGCACTTCTCGAAAAACCTGAGATGAACGTGCGCTAGCACACGCGCAGTCTCACTAGTATCATACACTTTCGACCTCAAAGTAGAATCGACAAGACAAATGATATTAATAACCTTGCTAATTCAGCCTGAAAGCACAATCATGCATTTTCCAATTTCACTACGAAGGGCCCATGAATATCTCTAAAAAGAGGATGTAAATTCTTCTCATCTACTCATATCCCTCCGCGCATGATTCATTTTATATCCAACCACAATATGTATTATCACCCTATTATAGATGATGTCGACTATGTCAAAACATGTGAGTTCCTCATGTAGGAAACCTATGGTGGTTTAGGTTCGAGGACCAAAAAACATCACTATGAGAATTCAATGATGACATGCAACCCATGTAGTATTCTCATAATGGATCGATTCAATACAATGTTCACTAACCAGGCCTATGAGTCGAATTTTGATAATCACATACATCCATGATCATTAGTCATGATCTTTCGTAATTAGTCTTAATTCATTATTGTTCCACCAATAATGAGCAAGGGACGATTTAGAATAGTATTTCATGTCAACCTTAGGGTCGAACTATCAAGTTACATACTTGATGACATAAGTGGAATTAACTATTCATCGAACAAGATATCTCTTAATGAAATGTAAAATTACAGTGATTATACTACTTCCATAGGTTACATCACCAACAGTTCAACCAATTCTGCCTATATTCACTCGACGAGAGAATCTTTCCACTATACCATATGTGGCCATTACAAAGGATCGAATTGCATACATTTTGGTTCCTGAAACATTCCACATTTCCTCATTCCTTGTATCCATACCCTGCACAAAATCCTTTGCTCCACCGAGTATCTCCCGTTCTTTCTTACATCTTTACACAGCCTTTACAAACTCATCTCTCTCTCATAACTTTTTCCCCTCATCACCCATAATATTTACAGTGATATTTCTAATAACTTTCCCTATTATATAAGGAAATATAATATTACAATAATATAACAACCCAGACCTATACAACATTCTTTTAAAAATATGAATTAACACTAATTAGAATTTGAGACATTCTAACAAATTCCAATTGATCAAATTCTATCAGTTAATCATCCATCACATCTTCGACGAGAGAGCACTGACTCCATCTTGAACTAAAATTCCTTTTAGCTTCATCTTTCAGGCTCAGAATCTTTCTTCTTCCTCGATATCTTTAACCCGCTTTGATACCAAGTTAAATAACCAATTTCCTAAAAGCTCAAATTTCCAGGTGATTGTGGCTCAATATGAGTATCATGCTTCTTAATAGAAGAAAAGAACTCAATAAAGAAGTTGCCATTAGATCCAAGAATCCAAAATGTAGTGCCTAACCAAGAAAGGCCAAGGTGTTATTTGAGGAGATAAAAGGGAGAGAAAAGCTCCTCGGTTTTGAGTTGGGAAAGATTCTGTTAAAAATTGACATGTCAAGAAAAGAAGGTTTCAATAGTAAAATATCGATAGATAAAGGTAGCTAAGGAAAGAAGTTTTTTATTATTAATTTCATTTATTATCAAGTAAGCACTTTTGGAAAGGTAAAAGTAGCTAATGAAGGAACTTCATTATTATTGTTATTTATTTATTTTCAGGTAATTTCTTTTCATGTTACGCAATTTTATGTGTTTAAATATGGTAAAGTGAGGCAATATAAGAAAATGATGCTATTGATTAACAAAGGTTAGAAATTTTGAGAGGTGTATCATCAAATTCACATAATAGGAGAGCTTAGTCATCATCAACCACTAGTATGATGTGGTTCGACAAAACTCATATAAGCTGGAGACAAGTTGAAACTAATCACCAAATACTTATAAAGAAGCAAGTTGAAGCACAAGAAGAATAAAAGAGTTTCCACAACACAGAATTTGTAAAATAAGATGAACCAGTAATCCACACTAATAGAAGAGTCGTTAGTTATATAGCTTTGTAGAATCATATTTGACTTTCTAAAGCAAACATCATCATGATTGACGGGTAATTTTATAGTATTATAGAATTAGAAACTAGTCAGGGGAAAGAAAACAATTAAGAGTTAGAAACTTCATATTCTTCCTATTCGATTAGTGGGATTGTCTTCAGAGTATAAATAGGTGGTTTGTAATCAATGAAAAATACAAATTTTCCTTCAATTAACTCTGATTACATGGTATCAGAACCTAGGGCTTAATTCGTTTAGAAAAAAGGCAAATGTTTTGGAAAAACTGAGCAAAATCCTCGGCTTCACCGTCGACTACAACTCCAAAGAACTCAACCGATCAAGGACCACCCCACTGGTCTCATGTCACCCCGATCATCCATCTGGGCATGAGCTCCAACAACAAGCCCCCAAGCGCTCCAAAGTGTCCTTTGAGGTTGTCACCACGTCGACACGTGAGGGCGCATGACGCACTTTCCGACGATGCGCCTCCTCCTCCAACATCGTTGGCCACCGACAGTCCTCCCCAGCCACTTGCCTCCCTTATACGATACCTACAACAATGTTTTTCAAAGGATTTTGTGTCCGCCAACCATGTTTATCTAAGGTTTCTTCCTATTTTCCTTGATTCTTTCGAGATTCAGAGGTGATTTGTGGTTTTTGGGACCAAAATACATTCAGGTGTGGTGTTTTGTCATGGCAAGGTGGTTCTTTTTCTTGCAAAACTTATTTCTAGTATTTTGATTTGTGAGGTCGCTGAGTTAGGATCACATGCATGGTGACTAACAAGAACCCTCAAGAGTGGAGTTATGTGTCACTTGCCATAATCCGTGACATATACGGTTGAATCGTAGGAAGCCAAGGTGCAGGTATCAAAAAATCTGACACTTCATCTCCCGCTCACTATCGTAAATCACTTCTAAGCCAGATCTACTTATCACTACACTCGCCGAGTCAGGTAAAACCAACACATGTTTTCTTTCATTTTCCTCCATATGGGTCATTAACTCCGAGCCACCCGACCACATGAGACGTAAATTCCAATTCTATTTACTACATTTCAAATTTCACCCTTCTACCTCCATTGCTACTCCCTGTACGAGTCAACATCTGTATCCTCAAGCTGGGAGACAATTCATCCGACTTCTCTAATCACTTTAACCACTGTTCTGAGTTTACTACAATTCTCTTTTAATTTAATTTATGTGACCAAACTCACTAGTACAATTTAATTGCAAAGATCTCATTCTTTCCTAATCATCGTTTGATTTAGATCTTTCGACTAAGCGAATTATCGTCTAGAACGCGAGCTCGGGGGGGTCTCTACATCCTCAAACAAGAGGTGCTAAAGTTTGTTGTTTGCTCGAGTCATAATTCCATTGACTACATCACGCTGTGGTTATCCTTCTCTCTCTTGTCAAGAAACTATATTCTCTTTCTACTATCCTCACTCAACAATTGTTACCCCATTCGAATTACATTTGCCGCTGTGGTTATCCTTCTCTCTCTTTGCTACAGCTTATATTCTTAGTTTTCTAGTATATCCTCATCAACCGTGGTTTGTCAATACGCTTAAGTTTCATCAGGTGCATTCAGTCATAGAGTCAATAAACGAAGTTTCCGCTCTCAATTAGTTCATTCCAATGTTTCGTCTCGTCCGCTATGTCTCTCATCATTTAATTATTTCGTTACTTTTGTCAGACGATTTTTCTACGCCACTGACTTTATCTAATGAAAGTCGCTCGAGCTTTTGTCTCATTTTAAAGGCTCTCAGGCTGAAATTCAAACTCAATTTCATGTCTCTGTTCAAACATTGAGAAGTGATAACGCCAAGGAATATTTGTCATAACCTTTCACCCTATGTTACAATGTGGATTCTCCATCGCACTTCTCAGGTTGATACACCCTTTCAAAATGAGGTAGCCGAGAGAAAGAATAAACGATCTTCGAGACTTCCCGAGCTCTGCTCCAAATGCATGTCCCCAAACACTTTGGAGCCGATGCAATCTCTACTAATTCGGTTATCGGACACGATGCCATCATCGGGCCGTAAATCGCTACCCTACCACTAGTTGTTTCCAAATAACCGTTGTTCGCTGTTCCTCATTGGATCCCAAGGGTATTTAACGCACTTGCTTTGTTCGAGATATCCGTCCTCAAGTCTCTAAACTTGATCCGAAGTCCTTAAAGTGTATCTGCGGATATTCTCGTGTTCGAAAAGGGCATAGTGTTATCAGTTCCGCCTTCGACGCTACTTCGTGCTTATCACGCGGTAATTTTCAGACTACCCCGCTCGTCGTCTACTGCTACTAGTCAAGTGGGAGATGACACGATTTATCGGGATCTATACTCTGCTTCCCATCGGGTCCCTACTTTAGCTTCGCCCTATATTCACCGCTCTAGCCCTTTCGCTCCTATTAAACCTCCCGACACGTATACAAGACTAACCCTCCAGCCTCTATTCCAACACCTAACGCTTCATCATCAACCAATGAGAATTACGATCTTTCGACGGCTTCCTTTAAAGTGTAAACGTCAAACAGGCTCACCTAATCTCTTCGTTTGTTTCCTATAACCATTCGCGTCCCTCCTCTCTGCCCTTTATTGTATCTCTCGATTCTATCTCTTCCTCACTTCTCATTCAGGGAGTTTATCTCACCTCGTCGCATACTAAGGGATAAAATGTGCCTTGTACGACAATGGTACATGGACTCGTGCCCGGCAAGAAGGCTATTGGGTCATTGCGCTCAGGAGGAAGCTTAATCCCGATGGGCTCGGCAGATCAAGGCCCGCCTTCAGTAGCTATGGGTTATACTCAGACTAATTTAGTTGATTATTCTGATACATTTTCTCCTGTAGCAAAGCTGACATCTGTCTGTTTGTTTATCTCCCTTGCTGCTTCTTATGATTGGAACTCGCACGCCTGATATCGTGAATGCTTTTACATGGAGATCTTTAGAAAAAAGTTTACGGATCAACCTCCGTACTCGCTGCCAGTATTGGGGAAGGTGCGGTCAGCCTTCGAACATCTCGATACATGGTTTAAAACAGAGTCCCCGTGTTTAGTTTGGCAAATTCAATAAAGGGGGCCAGGCATTCTGCAGTGTAAGAGTAAGCCTTAATTAATTTTCGTTTCTATAAACATTCCAGCTCTAGTATTATTTTAATGGTAAAGGTATGGGATGATATTGTCATCAATCGGAATCGACTCCAGCGCAGCATGCCATCTCTAAATCCTTCTTCATTGGCACTTCACACAAAGGATTTAGGAATATCAAGTATTTCTCTGCCAAGTCATGGTATGTTATTATGAATTCTATTATCTCAAAGGAAATATGTACTTGATATTTTATCCAAGAAAGGGAAATTAGCGCCCAAACCTTTGCAAAGACCCCCTATGGCCCTAATGTATAACCTACTATGAAGGAGAATTGTTCAAGATCCCTGAGATACGGTAAGACGTATTTTAAATCAATTATCTTCTGATATCGCGTATTCAAGAAGTGTTTTGAGTCAATATATGTTATCTCCACAAATAAATATTATAATCAGAAGCATATCTTATGCTATTTAAAAGAAGCTCCTAGACATGGAATGTTGTATAATAAGCATAGGCATACAAGAATTGAGTGTTTTTCTGACACAGATTGGGCAAGATCTAAGGAAGATAGGAGATCCACCTTAGGATTTTGTGTCCTTTTTGGAGGAAATTTGATGATCTTATGGAAGAATACGGCTAGAAAGTGTCATTTCTCATGGGCTCTAGTGCGGTTAGAGTATAGAGCTATGATACCTGCCTCAGATGCGAGATCATGTGGATACGTCAGTTATTGATGGAAGTGGGCATCGAAACTTTAGTACCAGTGAAGCTTTAGTGTGATAACCAAGCTGTCATGCATGTAGCATCTAACCCGATATTTCATGAACAGACCAAACATATCGAGATAGATTATTATTTTCGTCTGTGAGAAGATCCAAAATTGGGCCGATCTCTATAGATATGTAAAGACTGAGAACAATTATGAGAGTATCTAACAAACCTTAAGTGGGATCAGTCACTATTTTATAACAAGCCGAGCATGATCAAAATCTATGCTCCAACTGATAGGGAATGTTATAAGATCTAATTAGAAACTAGTTTGGAAAAGGAAACATGTGTGAGTTAGGAAACTTCATATATTCTTTCCTTCCTATTCGACTTAGTGGATCATTTCAGATATAAATAGGGTTATTTCAGATCAATGAAAAATACAATTTTTCCTTCAATTATCTATGATTACGCGTAAAACATGAAGAAATATATATATCAAGTTAAAGGCATGATATTCATATTAACCTAAAACCTACAAGCTCAGCTTTTAGTGTGAGTCAGTCGCTTAACATGGTATCGTGAAATTGTGTAAGAGGTCCCGGGTTCAAGCCACCTCATGTGCAATTTATATCCCATTTGTTGATTTGAAAGTCCATGGGGAGGACTCATTTGGTTCACAATTTTTACTCAAGGGGGTACTTAATGCATGCGAGAGGGAGGGAGTTAAAGGCATGATATTCATATTAACTAAACTCAGCAAGCCAGCTAGAGAGTTAGTCGTTTAACATATATATATATTCGAAGTTTACAAAAAGAGTACGGGAAGCAACGCTTACAAGCTTGTTGATGATGCATGACAATTTTTTTTTGAGAACTATCAATTTGTTTTAAAACATTGGATAGTCAAGTTTGATAATTGTCTTGCATGAAATTGAACAAGTTTTAGAGATATTAATGTCTTATCTTGTCATGGTAAAGAGTAGGAGAAGAAAGAAAGGATGGAAGGCATTGTCCAAAATTTCAACTTCAGACAGCTCGCTCTCTCCTCGTATACTTCAGATACCGCGAGAAGCCTCGTTCTTTCCCTTTTTCGACAATATACTCGTCGCTTCATTTATCAAAAAAAAAAAAAAAAACTAACTGTAGAAATCACCAAACTCAAGGTTAGGTTTTTTTCCAAGTCACAAGGAATTTAGGAGGATGACTTTCTAAGATATACATAAAGAAAAGGCATTACTTGTACTTAGAGTTAAATTCGGATCAATAATTGGAGTCAAATTAGGATTAGGTAACTGAATCAAATTAGACTTCTTGTGAGTCATAATCTGCTATTAAAGCCCTAGTACACTTTCAATTTCCTATAGCTTCACAAATAAAGCTAATTGATGTTTGAAAATTTGATTGATATTAATAATATTTAATTTTGCTGTGCAAATATTACAATCCTCAATTGATTTTCTTCTAGGTGAAACTCCTACAAAGCTTTAATAAGACTCTAAGGTTTATACCTCTTCTTATATTTTCCTTTTCCTAAAGATAAAAACTCAAGCCCGACAAATTTGAGTCTAGGTAACCACCGTAGGATTGTCCTACATCATCACTTGAACTAAGTTGGAATTCCAACCATTAGGGTGCAAGCAATATTTGAACAACATCACCAAAGGCTAGAGGGAAACCTTTTTGTTTTTTAGGTCATCTTAAGGCTGTGCGTAGATGCAGATACAATTGCGAATAATATATTATGTGCATGTATTCATGACACATACTATAGAATGGGCGGCCAAGACAGAGTTACATGCATGTATAACATAATCAAAGTAGTATTAGTCTTTCATACGTATTGTGATATTTAGGCTGACAAGATCAAGGTTAAATATGAATTTATACAAACATAATGTGACTAGTCCTGGAATAATAGGCAATCTTTACATAAGCCTCCATTTTCCAAAATAATTCCCTCATGCCATGATATTTGCAGGGGCCTGGCTTTAGAGGATCCAGATCGTCCCTCTGGAGTTTATTTACTCTTAGAAGACACCCTTAGTGTGCAGATGGACTTGAGATATGGACTGCCATCAAGACATAGTCGAGATTTGCTCACTCTTCTACACAAAATACAATTTGTCAGGTCTATGGAATTACAAACATGGTGGTCAGAGATTAAAAATGTGGGTCATGGTGACAAGCGCAATGAGACATGGTGGTATCCAATGACAACTTTAATGGACCTAATAGAGGCTTTGACCACTCTAATATGGATCGCATCAGCTCTTCATGCTTCAGTCAACTTTGGCCATTATGCATATGCTGTCACCCTCCCAAATTGTCCCACTATGTCGAACTATCTCCAGAGGAAGGAACATTAGAATTTGTTGATTTCAGATCCAGAGACAGATACTATCTAAATGCTACCACAAGAATTGAGATGACCATTGGTGTAGTGCATTGATAAAGGTACTCTACCACACATTGGATGAAGTGTATATAGGCCAGGACCCATCACCAGAGTGGACAGACAATGAAGAGGTTCAACAAAGATTTGAGAAGTTTCGTGAGAACCTTCAGAAGGTAGAGAGAAAAATTTTGGCAAGGAACAGGGATCCCAAGCTGAAGAACAGAAAAGGACCTGCCAAGATACCATACAAAAATTTGTACCCTGACACATCAAATATAGGACATGCTAAAGGCATCACAGGAAAGGGGATTCCTAACAGCATATCCATCTAGCTCAATTTATGTAATGTATTATGGAATATTCAAGATCAGTACTTATGCCATGAAAGCTTCCATAAGAGTTACCTTGTATAATCAAGTGATAGACAAGCAATTGCCTGATGACATGATTACATTTGACAGCCTCTAGAAATTACCAAATAGTGTCAACTACATTCTTAGATTGAACATTTATATGCAGACATGGAACTCTTAAATCAAATTAAACAAATCCAGAAAGTTCAATATTCCAAATGTTGATGCTTGATACATATACATACTGCATATCATGTAAGAAATGGACACGCATGAAATTTCTCGAGATACGCATGCATGTAATTATAGGAAATAAAAAAGCAGTAAACTAATATGGGAAGATGGCAAATATGAGTAAAAACGTACAAATTTGAAAGTGAATACACCTGTATGCACCTGTATTATCTCTTGACTGGCCTACATTTTATCAACCGACGACCTGAATGAGAAAAGGGAATAATCAACTTTTCCCCATGCTGCCTTAACACTTCATATCAACAACCATTTCAGCAGTTCCCTAATGCCCGGAAATTCTGGGGCCAAGATGATGAATGCTTGTCAGTTACTTTTTCAAGCAGATGATATTTAGCAACTATTATTATGTCAGATCCAGATAGTTACATAATATGACAAGATCCATCATTATGCAATTTAGTGTTTTGCCAAACATTATGCACTTTAGTTAAGACAGCAATAATGCAGACAAATAAGATACATAATAAGGTGATGAGGTAAATTAAACCTAGATTTTTATTGTTCTCTTGTTCCCACAGTAGAGAATAGAGAAAATAGTTACCACATGAAAGTCCCCCCTCCCCATGTCCAGTTGCAAGGAGTAGAAGATTTGAAAAGCCAGGAACAGGTCCAATCAATTTGGTTTGCCATCAGGCACTGAGCAGATAACATATATGACGAATCCAGATTCTAGCTAATGAGTCAATTTCCAAATATACAATAAGAATCTCTTCATAATTCAAAAGGTCAGGTAGAACTTTGTTCCATAAGTTTTGAAGGATATTGAGACTCACTGTAAGGACGTAATCCTACTCTCACTTCTCTGCTTCCAGTGAAATCATTCAGAGACAGATCTTTTAAAGAGGGGAAGAACACCGTAGCCCGTTCCCATATATGATCAAGTATGTACTCATCTACATTTGTATCAAACCCAGCAAACTGGCGGCAGCCTTTACAAAAGATAGAATAGATAGAAGGAAAATCAAGCTTGTTACTGGTGAACTTAACATAATCTATTATATACTCAAACATGCTACCAGAAATGTGCGATATTTTATGCAGGCATGATCAGGACCACACTGTCACCTAAGAGCACAATGCTTTAAATGTAGGAAATTAATCTAAGCATGTGATTAGTTGTAGTCCTGAGATTGGTTTCAAAATTCTAGTGTATATTCTGATTTGGCCCCCTAGAGATATTCTATTGTATATTAGGTAAGATTTTACAGGCTGACTAACTATTGGAGACAATCTAAGGTCATCAGAATCAATTGTCATGTATATATATGTATCCAATTCCAAGAAGTAATACAAGAAGCTATTTGTTGAAAATCTTATACAGCTTCATGGTATCAGAGCATTAGGTTCTGAAACCCTAGTCTTTCTTTCTCAATCTGTAACTCTTAGCTCTCCCTTCCTTCCGAAATCACCTCTTCATGGCAGAGTCCGAGCAGACATCCAGGGATCCATCAACACCTAATCCCTTTTCCAATATTCCTATTGCTCCTCGGCTAACACCAGCTATCATAGAAAATAATCTCATCCCATCACACCACCCACAAACTTAATGGCCACAACTGCCTTCAAAGGTCTCAATCAATGATGATGTTCACTGGTGCTATTCCAAAACCAGACCTAAGCAGTGCTAAATACAGAATCTAGAGAACAGAGAACAATATGGTTGTCTTGTTTAATCAGTTCTATGAAAACTGAGATAGGAGAAAATTTCTTGTTGTACACCATGGCAAAAGAAATCTGGGAAGCAACACGTGAAAAGTTCTCCATAGTGAAAACACAGCCAAGCTTTTCTCTGTGGATAGTACTCTCCAAGACCTTCGTCAAGGCGAAAACTCTGTGACAGACTATTTCACGACTCACCCGATATTGGCAGCAACTAGACTTTGTTTGAGACACATGAATGGAAGTGTCCTGAAGATCGTGCATATTTTAAGAAGATCGTGGAGACTAAGTGTGTCTTCAAATTCTTGATGGGACTCGACAAATCTCTTGGTGAAGTATGCAGAATTCCTCGAACAAACCACTACCAAGTTTACAGTAGCATTTTCTGAGGTGCGCAAGGGGGAGAGCCGAAAACGTGTTATTCTGGGACAATCTAATCATCCCACGTTTCCTGAAATTCCAGTACTTGCAGCAGTCAAAGAAAATCCATCAGATCCGGGTGCATTTGCTGCTCAGACCTATTCTAAAAGTACCAACTGAACAAAGGAAAGGTCGCCCTTGGAGTGATCATCGTTGAAAGCCTGGACATTTGAAGGAAACTTGTTGGAAATTACATGGAAAGCCTTCTGACTAGAAGATAAATCAAGATCATGAAGATAAAGGGAATGCCACCAGTACTGAAGTATCTCTAATCTGGTAATTCTGTCCCATCTACTAAGGAACAGTTAGAACTTCTCCAGCAAACTTATACACAAGGCTAATATCAACACCACATTCAGTAGCAAACAAAACAACTCCAATAATCTTAGCAGTGCATGCAGCCAAATCTCCCTCCTCATCTTGGATAGTAGACTCGGGTGCATCCAACCAAAGGACAGGTGACAAATCACTTTTCACATCCTACTCACCTTGTAACAACCTTCAAACAGTATGTATTGCCACCAAAATGGTCGGAACAGGAATCATTTGTCTCTCAGATACACTTTTTCTCAAATCTGTGTTATTTGTGTCTGATCTTGATTGCAATCTCATCTCAATCAGTAATCTAAATCGTGACCTTAACTGTGAAACTAAATTCCTTGCTAATCTTGCAGTCTTTCAAGACTTGAGCTCTAGGAAGACTTCATTGGCAATGCTGATTTTCGTGAGTGTCTTTTATGTTCTTATGTCAACACTCCTTCAATCCATTCGGTTAGTCATCAATGTCAATTTGTAAGACTTTTAGGAAATTAATTAGAATTTTATCTGAAATTACTAGTTCAGATTTGAATAGCTATCAATTTCCAGATTTCTAGCTTGGAGATTGGTTGATTACTATTTCAGATTTGGATGAAGTAAATCAGTTTGTGATTTCTAGCTTCGGGTGATTGATTTTGATTGGGGGTTTTTTTCCTTTTCTCTCTTGCTGTTTCTTTTCCCTAATATGGATCTTTCCTACTATATATTCTTGTACTAGTTTCCGATGAAATTTAAGACAAATATGAATGAGAGTGTTTACTTTGAAACATTCATGGTATCAGCTAGGACATTTTTTCTCTTTTCCTCTTACTAATAATGAGGTCATACAGGTCTGGGATGACTAACACTCAAAGAAATCCTGCTGCCCCTTATGGTTCTTTCGAACCTATTCCGACCAATCCTACTCCTATTGTTTCTACCACATCTATACCAACTGATTATTATTCCCAGAATTCAGCCCTTTATCTCACCGTTGAGGAGACTCATGAGCCTTCTACCAAATTGGATGCAATTCCTTTTACCAAGGAGCAATTAGAGCATCTATACAAATTAGTTCAATCTCCAAAACTGTCCTTTGTGCAGAAGGGTAACCCTCTTGTCACTGTGTTTTTTGGTGTTGTTCCTAATTCTATTCATTCTTGGATAATTGATTCTAGAGCAACTGATCATATGACTGGTTGTTCTAAAATGTTCTCCTCTTATAGTCCTTGTGCATGCAATAAAAAGGTCTAACTTGCAGATGATTAACTCTCGGCAATTTTCGGTGTTTGAGGCATGATATTCATATTAAAATCAAATCCTACAAGCTTGGAGCTTTTAGAGAGCTTGGTCGTTTAACATGGTATCGTAGCTTAATCTGGCAAGAGGTCCCTGTTCCGAAGCCATCTCTATGTACTTATTTCTTATTTGTTAATTTGAGTCCATGAAGGACACTATTTGATTTGTTTAACTCTCCACATGTAGGGTGATGCACGTAAGGGAGGGTGTTCGAGGCATGATATTCATATTAAACTTAAATCCTACAAGCTTGAGCTTTTAGGAGAGTTGGTCATTTAACAGTCAGGATAGGAACTGTTAACATATAGAGTTGTAACTAGTTAGGAAACTTAACATATAGAGTTGTAACTTAAGGGTTTCGTGGGAGGCAACACTTGCCAGTAGCGGCGGAAATACAAAAAAAATCCCAACAAAAACCCATCCAAGGACCCCTAGTAGCATCAAAACCGGTTCTATAACAAAGAGAAGGGTGTAAAGATTACCTTACTCTGCCCAAAAACCCAGCCGATGGTCGAGGTAGTTTTGTGACCGAAGCTTAACCTGTTCAGTTTACTTATCCACACGAAGAGTGAAGCCGACAACCTCCAAGGCAACGGTCTCGGAAAGGGTCCCGGTGCTAGCCAAGTCCCGATCCGAAGAGGAAGCAACCCTGGCCCTCAATCTCTAGAACACTTTCGAGATGAGAGCACTTGCCCTTTTTCACATGAACTCCCTTTTCTCGTGTCATCATCCTCTAGTGGTTTCCATAGCATTCTATTTATAGGAAAACCCCCCCATCATGTCTAATGACCAAAATGCCCCTCACTCTAAGTGATGATAGGATACACGCATCCCTATGCGTTATGGCGAGTCCCACACTGACCCTAAGCCGAGGTACAAGCCCAAGCCTATTATCTCTCTAAGTGAGGGCTTTCGATCCAAGGATTCCACTAATCCCGTGACATTTCATTCATGAGAATTGACTCCCTCATATTTGGATCACATCCAAATCCGTTTCATATCAGCCCCACACTCTTCTAAGTGTGTGACCCATTAAGGTTCCGGTTATGTTGGCCACTTGATTCAATTATTGAATTAAGCAAGTCAAGATTGGTATCTAACAACACATCATGACCCCCAATTGACCGGAGAGTCAATGGTCTGACTGCATACCCTTCCCATAGACAAATACCGCGCAATTCGTCCTTTCACCAAACTATACCCTACTTGGTTCAAAGCATGGACAATTGTGTAGCTCCCACTAGACTGGTTATGCCACACCTAGCCCAAGTGATATTTATCTTGTCCCCAGATTCACTCAACCTTTATACCTCAAGACACCTCAAGACATTTTCACTCCGCCGTAGATTCTCGAAAGTAATGATTTCGACAAGAGGCCTTAGGTATACTCTCATCGGGAGTGCGCAAACTTTCTTTGGCCGGGCTACTCAATTACTAACACCTCAACCATACCTAATCCTCATCCAATTAGCGACCCCTAAGAGGAGGCAACCCCGATTAAGGTCAAAAGCACAGATCGCATCCAAGATATCCTCTTAACACCTCAAGCTCCAAGGATACTACATTCCATTATGCTATGATGAGACAATCATCACATTTAAATGGGATGATCCATATGATTGTCTCATTATAGGCTCATGTACTTAGCTACTCTAGCAAGCATCCACATCGCCCAACTCGATCAACTCTTGATCACAATTTATAAAAATCTACTACTGATCCAATCAAAGAGTATGACATGTTAACTGGTCCGGATCAACAATGTCCAAACTATTGATTCTATGACTGTGTGGATAATTTAGACACTAACATAATCAAGACTTGATATAATCTATTATCATGATTCCGCCATGATTTCCTTCATGCTATGTTATGTATCACGGACTTCATTAATATGATTAAAGATCCAGATCAACTAACGTATGAATATCAAATTAACGGCTAGCCTTCATATTAAATAATACGTCAGGCGCATAATAAGTATACGGTGATCGCTTCTGTGAGCACTTCTCAACAAGAACTAGTTGTGAATCCTAACATGTAGAGTCAGAACAGATTAGGGAACATAGACTATCCCTCCTATATATAACACATGTTAATTCAATGAAAAAAACACAAGGAATTCTTTCCTCTAATTTCTCGGCTGCTGCTACATGGTATTAGAGCCTAGGTTCAGTTTAAGAATTTTTTTTGAGAATTTTCGAGGATTTTTCTAAGAATCTGTATCACAGAGGGGGTGACTTTTGAAACACCCACCTAGAGAGAGCGTGGAGTCTCACCGCCGACATAAGAGGGTTCGCCGGTAGCCGACGAGCCAGCCGCAGAAACCAAGGCCTGATTCCAAGGCAGAAACTCATGCGCCGTCGCAGTTTTCAAAGTGGCTCCACACACACCGAGCTTGTGGGCGCATGGGGTACTATTCCGACCCCGAGCTCCTCCTCCGTGGTCGCCCTGGTCGCCGAGCGGCCTTGCACACTTGGCTTCCCCTCAAGGCTTCGTTCCCTTCGGATCTAGTAGTTTTGGGCAAGCCAGGTTCGACAACCCCTTTTCTAGGGTTTCCTCGCCGATTTTCCAAAATCGAAAGCATGGAGTGCTCTTGCTCTTATCTTCCAAGTGATCATAAATGAGTGATTCAAAGGAGAAGTAACCGACACCGAAGCTCGAAGTGGTCCCTGGCGATGTCCAAGCAAAATCACGAAGACAACCGACTGGGCCCCAACTATTTAACGAAAGAAACAATTCGAATATACGTCAAGAGCATAAGTATGGGGGGTCACCTTACTAAGGATCCGCCAGCCAATGATTCAAAAGAGCAATGGATGGAGAAGGATGCCCGTCTGTTCATCCAAATTGCACTTATCGAATACAAAGAAGGTACCGGGCCCCTCGTTAATCATCATGGAATTTGTTAAAGAGCTAATGGATTATTTCGAGTTTGTGTTTGAAAGGGGAATGTTTCATATATTTGATGTAAAGCATTTCATCGATCGAGAATGTGATCGCCACTACATAATTTTTACGACCTACAAAAGATACATGAAGAGCTTAATATACTTATGCCCTTAAATTCGTATGTCAAAGTTCAAAGAAAGTCAATGAGAACGATGGCGCTATGGGATTTCACGCTCTTCCTTCCGAGTATGATTCACCTAAGGCCCGATTTTGTCCAAACAGATATCATCTCTCCGTGAGACCTTTACAGATTCTTCGTGACCGAGGTATCATCCTCTCTTCACCTACCCTTGTATCTATCCGTACAAGGCTCTTATCGACGCACTTATCGAGTCGAGAAGCAAACGAAATAGAAACAAAGGGTCCGTGCGATAACACTCGAGGGCTTGGTTCTGTGAGGGGCTGCTGTTATTACTGCCATAAGCCTGACCATGTGATACGCGATTGTAAGAAACGACAAAATCGAAATCAGAAATTTCAATTTGCTCATATCGCTTCTACTACTGAGGCATCCGATCAATTAGTTCAGTTCTCAACCGCGAAATTAGCCAGTTCCAATCAGACAAGACTCAATAGATCTCCATATACTCCGACATCGCTATCGGCCGAGCCGTGTAACCCGAATAAATGTCTCAGATCTTCTTCATCTTCCGAATTCGGTCATCGACTGGAGCTACGTATCACAATTTACTGTGTAACTCTAGTCTTTTCTCTACCTTTCACTAAATCCTTTCCATCTTCCACCGCCACTTCGCGCATGGATCACATTCACGTGTTCTCGGTCAGCACACCGCCCACTCCATCTATTCCTTGACATCATTCGAGTTTACTAAATTTCTTTAATTACGTCTATTAGCAACTTAACTCGAGCACTTAATGTTATATCTCATTCTTCGATTATTCTTCTCAGATCTTGCGACGGCTGCATTAATATCGTGCAGGTCGTGGAGTCTGTGGTTTATACATCCTCGATCTTACAAATTCCCAAGACCTATCATTGGTTTCTGTAGTCACTAAGCACCATTCGAGACATATCGTTTGGCCAGCCATCTTTCAAGGCCATTATTAAATAAAATCGTGGTCCCGCTCAGTTTGCTATCCTTAGATTGTGAGTCTCATTAATTTGAAAACATCATCACCTAAGTATACCCTAGTTGTCAATAAACGAAGCAATAGCCCTTTGAAGTTAAATTCACGATATTAGCGGGTCCGTGCCTGGCCAGGTCCCCACCCAAGCTCGAAGTACTTTGTCACTTTTGTCGATGATTATTCACGAACCACTCGTTATATTTAATGAAACCACTCAGCCGTTTTTCATTTCCTCGTGCCTGCGGCCGAGATTCATACTCAATTTCATGTTTATGTTCAAAACCTCGAGAAGTGATAATGCAAAAGAATATGTTTCGCATCAATTTCGCCTTTCATGCTTCAAATACGGTGATCCTTATCGACTTTATGTCGACACTCCCCGCCGTAATGGAGTTGCCGGGAGAAATAATGACACCTCCCTCGAAACCTGCCGAGCTCTATTATTTTAGATACATGTGCCCAAGCATTTCTGGATTGATGTTGTTTCCACAACTTTTTTTTTTACTAACCGCATGCCTCTCACCAATTAATCGGGACACACCGCATCACATCCTTTCCCAATAAACCTCTATCTCTATCGAGCCTCGTATATTTGATGTACCCGTTGCTCGAGATGCTTCATTCCTCGTGCATCTAAATCCCACCTATAAATCTTTAAAATGTATCTTTCTCGGGTTATTCCCGAAGTTCGTATGATATCTGTTACGCCGGTCTTCGAGGTACTGCTCTCGCGGATGTGAAG
Organism: Tetrastigma voinierianum; assembly: GCA_016808115.1. NCBI lineage: Eukaryota > Viridiplantae > Streptophyta > Magnoliopsida > Vitales > Vitaceae > Tetrastigma > Tetrastigma voinierianum. The sequence continues at coordinate 72,022 of JAEQBH010007970.1, read as the reverse complement.
TTTCGAGAATGTCCTTTCTCTTCACCCATTCACCTAGTCAAGGGGAGGCAGATGATGACACCGCTGTGTATACCTCCCCGTGGCCCCTCTTGTTCACACTCCCGGTAAAGCGACCCCTCCTGTTCCTGCTCGATCTTTGCCTCCTATCCTCAATTACACACTCGGCGCCCAAAACCCACGATCTTTGGTCCTCATGTTGCCGACATCGAGATCTAGTTCATTGATGATCTCCCTATTGCTCTTCGTAAAGGTAGGCGTCAATGTGTTCGTCCAATTTTCTCATTTTGCACCTATAACCAGTTGTCTTCTGATCTGTTCTTTTATTGCTTCTTTGGACTCTATTTAGTTTGCCTAACTAGGCTTTGTCCCACCTGGTTGGCATGCTGCTTTATGATGAGGGGAGATGGATGCTCTGAATGGGAATGGTACTTGGAACTTGGTACATTTACCTACTAAGAAGAAAGCCATTGGATTTCGCTGGGTCTTTGTAGTCAAAGTTAATTCAGATGGTTCAGTTGCCCAATTGAAAGCACAACTTATGGTCGAAGGGTACGCTCAGACCTATGGTGTGGATTATTCTGATACCTTTTCCCCCGTTGCTAAGATGACATTTGTTCGGCTTTTTATTTCCCTAGTTGTCACTCATAATTGGGATCTTCATCAGCTTGATATTAAGAACGTCTTTCGTCATGGCGATCTTCAAGAGGAAGTATATATGGAGCAACCTCCAGGGTTTGTTGCTTTCGAGGGGAGGTGGGAGGTTTGTCGGCCCGGAGTCCTTATATGGCTTGAAGCGGGAGTCCCGTACTTGGTTCGGTAAAGTTATTACCTTGATTGAGAAATTTGGCTTGTAGAAGAGTAAATATGACCAATCCGTCTTCTACTGGAACTCCAATTCAGGTATTATTTTGTTGGTGGTGTATGTGGATGATATTGTTGTCATTCAGGGTGACTACGGGAATCTCGTCCACTTAAATCGTTTCTTCATGGCCAGTTTCATACAAAGGACTTAGGGATGCTTAGATATTTCTTAGGTGTTGAAGTTATGCGGAGTAAACATGGAATCTTCTTATCTCAAAGGAAATATGTGCTTAATTTATTGTTTGAGACTGGAAATTTGGGAGCAAAGCCATGTAGTTCCCTATGAAGCCGGAATGAGTGATACATATAGTAATCATAGGCCTGATAGGGTTGAATGTTTCATAGATGCGATTGGGCGGGATTCGAGAAGATGGGGAGATCCACATCTAGTTCTTGTGTTTTGTTGGTGGAAATACAGTAAATGGAAGAGTAGGAATGGGGTTGTTTAAAATTCAGAGTGCGAGAGTCGAATGAAGCGATGACACGATGCGTGTGGCAAATCATGGCTTCATCAGCTCTTGATGGAAGGCGGCATTAAGACCTTGGTCGAGCCAAAACTTTGGTGTGATAACGAGCGCCTTAATATTGCCTCGAATCCTGGCATATTCCGTGAGCGAACTAAGCATATTGAAGTCCAGTTGCCATCGTTCGTGATAAAATATTCCGGTTTGATTCCTACGGGATTGTGAAGGCAGGAGAAGCAGTTCGTGATATTTTCACAAAGGCTCTAAGTTAGGATCGGGTTAAAATTTATTTATGTAACAAGTTGGGCATGATTAATGACTATGCTCCAGCTTGAGGGAGTGTTAACATATAGAGAGTTTGTAACTAGTTAGGAAACTTAACATATAGAGTTGTAACTAGTTAGGAGCTTAACATATAGAGTTGTAACTAGTTAAGAATCACAACATGTAGAGTTGTAGCAGTTAGGAAATATATTTATCCCTCACATATACATACATGTTAATTCAATGAAAAAACACAAGGAATTCTTTCCTCTAATACTCTCTTAGTTGTTACTACAGGAACTATTAAATTCACTTCATTGATAACCTTTCATGATGTGCTTCATGTTCCCAATTTGTCTTGCAGTCCGTTATCCATCAGTAAATTTACTTTTGATCATCAATGTCGAGCTAATTTTTGCTCTTTTTATTGTGAGTTTCAAAAGTTAACCACGGGGAGGATGATTGGCAGTGCTAAGGAAAAAGATAGGCTCTATTATTTTGATGATGGACCTGACTTGTGTAGACAATTTCAAAGTACTACTGTAAATTCTGTTTCTGTTTCCAAAGAAAATGATATCATGCTATGGCATTATAGGTTAGGCCATCGTAACTTTCAGTATTTGAAATACTTGTTTCAAATTTATTTAAAATAAAAGTTCATCTTCTTTTCAATGAAGTTTGTCGGTTGCTAAACATCATTATTGCATCTTTTTCCCCACAGTAAGGATTAGTTTCCTAATCCATTTAGGAATCATACATGTCTTTCCCTTTTCTCTTTGATCTCTAATTAGACTCACAATTTTGTTTCTTTCTTTCAGCGTAAGCAGCAGGTATAAATATGTATGTTCCCTCACTTTTTTAATCAATGAAAATCAAAGAGTTATTTTTCTCTTCACATGGTATTAGAGTCACTTTTCTGGCCACATCCCTCATCTCCAGCGGATCTTCTCCTGCGAACCTTCTCCGACGGACCTTCTTCAGTAGACCTTCTCCTGTAGACCTTCTTCGTCAAACCTTCTCCCGCGGACCTTCTCTAGCATACCTTCTCCATTGGACCTTTTCCGGTGACTTTTTTGGCAGTCTACTTGCAAGCCCTCTTTCGATCATATCAACTCGCCGTGCAATCAATTCCGGCAACACATCTTATGGTCGTGTCTCACTCCGGTCACATCAACTCATCGTGTAGTTAATTTCGACGACTTTTCCAATGTCCTAGATCTACCCATTAGATTAAGTACATATGTAACCATTTGACCTATATGCTCTAGCTTGAGGGGAAATGTTAAGGATTAGTTTCCTAATCCATTTAGGAATCATTTCTTTCTTTCCTTTTCTCTTTAGTCTCTTAATTGGAGCTCTAATTTTGTTTCATTTCTTCTTTCTGGCTGCTTGCAGAATATAAATATGTATGTTCCCTCACCTTTTTAATCGATGAAAATCAAAGAGTTATTTTTTTCTTCACACCCCCAACCTTATAAACTAACTACACCATTTACTGTGATCCATAGTGATATTTCGAGTCCATTTAGAACATGGACATCTTCTGGAAAAAAATGATTTATGACCTTTATTGATGATCACACAAGATTAAGTTGGGTTTATTTGATATGGGAAAATTTTTATGTGTGTTAAGGTTTAGTCTCCTAATCTATTTAAGATTTTTTTCCTTCTCTCTTTAGTCTCCTAATTTGACTCTAACTTTATTTCCATTTTTGACCTAACACTAGAGTATAAAAATGGATGTTTCCTCCTTTGTAAATTAATGAGAATACAAAATATATTCTCTCAACATGATATCAAAGCCAAAGAAGAGTTTGGGAATATTAGGGTTAGGGTTTTGTCGTGTGGTCAATTCCGGCGACCCATCCAACGATTGTGTCTCACTCCAGTCGTATTATTCTCGGGAGCCACAGCCACTATCGGAACAACCTGTTGCGGGAAAAAATTTCTGGCGAGATTTTCAAGCAACTCTTACTTCAGCGCGTGGACACTCCACCAAGATCGCTAGAGCTTGAGCTCCCCGCCAGTGCAAAAATCTCTGGCAGCAAGTCCCTCACACGCCATCACTGTCCCTCACGAGCCGGCGCATGAGGGCGCGAGGAAGCTTCTCCGATCGCCGAACTTCACCACCTGAGTTGCCTGCCGCCGATCTACAAGCCTATGTCCCTGGTTTTTTGATCTAACACTTGCATCACCCTTTTTTGTCCATTTTTCTCTCCAGAGGCATATACTTTTAGATTCTTTTTTGATTTTTCGTCAAAGTTCAACACTATTGAAGCCTCTCTCACCATCTAGAGTTGTTTTGCTCCTTACAAATGCGATCTGTTATACCTTGACTCTCTGCCCGATTTCTCATCTACATGCATTTGAACAAGGCATTTCTATGGCCGAGAGAGATTTCTCTATGGCTGCAAAATGTCAGACTTGTAATTCCTTTGTATACGGAACTCCCCTTGAATTACCTTGGATAAACTCACGGGAAGGGATAATTATCAATCATGAGCAGATTCTGTGGACCTATAGTTTATTGGTAATGGTTGTGAGGATCACATTACTACTGCGAACACAAGTATCCTCGAAGATCAAAGTCCTCAGTGGTGAAAAACAGATGTTTTACTATGCAATATTCTCCAACAATCTATTGATGCCAAGACTCTATATAATATTGAGGCCTATCAAACTTGTTATACTCTCTGGAATCAAGTGAAGAAATTATACACTAATGATATTCAGCGTCTCTACCGAGTAATATCCTCTATTGCTAATTTGAAATAGCTCAGGAATGGAAATATCTTCTTATGGTGGAAGAATGTTTGCCCTTAAGGATGAACTTGTATCTTTCTTGCCAAAGTCTTATAATGCTAAGACTTCACTACCAAAGATGGATCGCATCTTTATGACCATTCTTTTGCTTAACCTCGGGCCAGATTTTGAGAACATTCAAGAACAGATACTCACTTGAGCTATTATTCCAAACTTTGATGAGGTTCTTGCTCGGTTACTTCGCCATACCTCCATTGCCACCCATTCCATGCGCTTTAACATTACACCGGACACTTATGTAATGGTTTCCTGGGTCTCATTCGAGTGATTCGGAGGTGGATGTGGTATGGCGAGGTAAGAGAATGGCGTCCTCGATACACATCTTGTATCATAAGCTTGGACACACCCTTGATTAATGCTATCAGTTACATGGACGACTGCTCAGTCTTCTAATCATTCAGCAAGTTCAAGTTCTGTCTTAGGGAGCTCATCCACACCTCAGGGGTTCATTCTTATGCCTGACGAATATGAGGAGTACCTTCGTCTCACTCAAGAAACCAAATCTTCCTCCATTGCTTCTTGCGCAGACCAGTAATGTCTCTACTTGCCTTACACAGTCATCTGCACCTTGGATCCTTGATATTGGAGCCTCTTATCCATATCTACAGTAATAAAGACCTTTTTCTTCTCTTAGCTTTACATCTCGCTTTACCAGCTAATCTTGTTAAATACATAAAAGTGCGACATTTATATAGGGTTTTAAGCCCCTCAACTCATGTTTTGCTTTCATTTTGTGTAGAATAGGTGTTTTTGACCTTTTCTACCATTTTTATGCGTGTGCAGGTTGTTCGATATCCCTTGCACATTTTCGTAGCGGTTTGGTTCCAGAGAACAATTGTAGATCATCGTTGTCGATTATAGACGCTGTCAAGAGGCCTCGAATAGTTCTAAAGTGAAGAGGGGGCAACTGTGGAGGCAGTAGTACCGGTACCACATTAAATGGTACCGGTACCCACATGCAGTGAGGAGCAGTGGAGTAGTGGTACCGGTACCAAATATGGTACCGGTACCCGAAGCTGTTAGTGCAGTGCGCACGAATGCAGGGTACCACACTAGCGAATGCCGGGTTACCCGACATCGATCTCTGCAGGATTTGGCGGAATTTCGATCTTAGTGCGGGGCACGCCTTCGTCTTCGATCCCCAACCGAGATCGTGTGAGAGTTGTGTTAAGCCCACTTTAGAATGAAATTGAGAGAGTTGAGTTCTAGGGTTTTGGCTCTAATCTTTGGAGTGCTTTCTCGTATTTTTCTACGGTTTTCTAGAGTATAGTAACTAGTTTTCTTCTGATTCTGAGTTTTTAAGCATTTGTAATCTTTTAGTTGGTTTTATAACTTAGTGTTCATTGAGAGACTCTGCGTTTTTTATATTTCAACCTTGCAATTGAAGTATTATTTCTCAATTCACGTTTACTATTAGTGTTCCAACAATTATGAATCAATTCTCAGCTTTAATGGAGTTTTAAACCTCCATGTTAGGGTTCTAACGGTGGAAACTCACCTTCAAGATATGACCCTCAATCCCTCTTTTTGTGCTTCAGTAGGTTGCATGATATTAAACGAAAATTCTTATAAAACCTTAGTTTAGCATCTTCTTGACAATGTGTGAGCGAGATTACGGATACTGCGTTGTGATTGATCTCAATCTGAGCTAAAGTCGAAAAATCGTACGAGCAAGCGTTTGTTATCGTTCGATTATTCTTTGTCTTACAAAGCTTTTTAAAGTTATATCCCCATCAAAAGACCATTCATGATGGCTCTAGATGGTGTAAGTGAGAGGTGGGTGTGCCTAGTTGGTGGTGACGAGCCTAAGGATCCTATCATTCGCCCCTTCGTTTTAAAATAGTTTAAGTCCAATCGGTTAATAAATCAATCAATGAAATTACACTGAATTTTACTTTAATCGCATTCGTTGGATAGCAATCCACAGGATCATCTAGAAACCAGCTCACTTGTGGAAATGACTTGTGGACTCCCACAGTATTATAATGCTTGACAACATTAGTTCCTACGCTAGGGAATAATTTCAGCACACGAAATAGACGAAGCATTTTTGGAGCCGTTGCCAGGGAGTGGCGAGCACTCTAGTTGATCTAGAGAGAGCTAGTGGTAATTTGCAATTGCATTGCAAATCGATGCGATTCTCTACCTTTTCTTTGTATTAATTCTTTTTGTAGATAATATAGTGGATACTTGTCTAGTTAGGAATGTATTGGTGCATGTCGGTTTGGGCTGCGTGACGAGCTCATGACTGTAAGGATTATACCTCGAGACTTTGCGAGTCCACGAGTAAGGCGTTTGTTTCAAGAGAACCTAAACCTCGGATGGAACATCCAGAATCGTGTAACTCTTTTAAATCCAAATGACCAAGGGTTGCACAGTAACCACAAAAGACCTATGAACCTCCACACGACAAGGAGATGGTGTTGCCTTGGCAACTTGATGGCGGAGGAAATGTTAATTTTCAGCAAAATCAATATCGAGCTCCCACGCGCTTGCGATGTGAAAGAACCCTTGAGAGATTCTACAACCTCGAAGAACCATAACAAACTCATGTATTAGCTACCACACGAAGAGAGGCTAACCAATTCATAGGAAATCGGAGATGATCAAGTCTTCTCCACTGTGTACGAAATTAGATTAAGAAACCCTACTCATTCATGACAGATTTTGAGAATGTTTGTATTGCTTTCCTTCCACAGGATCGCCCCTCCATATAACTTGTATGGTTTTATTCCCATTCTCTCTGAAGGAAAAGGCCAAAATATGGTTTCACTCTCACTGCCACGATTCGATTTTTACTTAGGAAAGATATACGAAATGAATTCTGAATAAATTCTTCCCTCACACCTTGCGATACTAATGTACTCATCTGAGCAATCAAAACTTTTGAAAATGGGTGAACCTTTTGCTATTGTATGGGAAAGATATAAAGACCTCCTCCACGCTCTCCCTCATCATGGTTTCAATGTTAGACAAATTGTTGCATATTTTCACCAAGGGTTGTCCTTGAATAACAAACAATATATCCAAATGATGTGTGCGAGGGAGTTCTATGAAAAGGCGTTATTAGGAAGGCTGTCACGATTTTGATACAATAGCAGAAAATGCTCGGGCTCAGGAGACTAATACCTCCTAGATATGTAAAGTGCATGGTACACCTACAGGAGGAGGAATACATCATTTAAAAGAGAATGATGACCTACAAGCGAAAATAGCCAATTTAACTAAGAAGTTAGAGGCCATCGAATTGAAAAAAGTGAATAAGGTATTTGTTGTACCCAGTACCTTCGATTGCCTATGGGATCTGAGTGGAGGAGTCATGCATCATTTGTGATGACCCGCTCATTCAACCGTGGCGCCTAACCTCCTCGAGTCAAGGGAACGTCAGTCGAGCAACAATGCTCTTAATTACGAAGAAGCCCTTGATTCTCCGTACTGCGAGAACATAATTCGAGGTGCGGTAAGCGCCGAATTTTAGTTAGAGGAATGAGGGAGGCGAAACCATTTACCAAATAACCAAGGCCGGAACTTGAAAACCAAGGTTTTCAAATCGAGCCTGATTTCAAAATCCAAGGTCCTCGAGATTTTCTACAGGAAATCTAACCAAGGTTTTTCCGCCCCTCTTACCAAGGGAGTCAAAACCCGACGGCTTTACCCGGCCTCCCACGCCAGAAAGTTTAGGGAACATTGTGACCTGATTTGTTCGGGCTCAACGATCCACTAACCTTTGAGATATCGAGGCTGCCTTAAATGGTACTTGAGATCCCCGAATCCGCTAAGTTGACCTCTTCTGTGGGCGGTTTCGACAAGAAGGGAAACTCCCTTCTCGGACCATCGAAACCCCGAGGTGAAATAGTGCTGGAATCCTGAAGTCAAAGCGATGTAACCTTTGAACATTTGCAAGGCTGTCACCACTCTTGATGAAAAATCAGTCAATCAAAACCCATTCAACCCCAAGGATTGTCGAAGAAACAACAAAGATGTGCGAAATGAACCCTTTAAGGGATGATGAGGTGTCTGACAAGCCTCATGTTCCTAGAACAGATGTTGATGTTGAGCCAGAAAAAGATAAAACTTCCCATGTCCCTCCTACTCCATACCCTCATAGGTTGAGAGCCCCTAAGAAAGTGAACAATCACTCTGAAATCCATGAGTTGTTCAAACAGGTTAAGGTAAACACCCACTTATTGGATGTCATTAAGCAAATTTCGTCATATGCCAAGTTTTTGAAAGACTTATGCACTGTGAAAAGAAAGTTGGAAATTGTCACGAAGGACGCATTCATGACTGAACAGTCCACCTCCTTGATTAGGAACAACTTGCCCCCAAAATACAAAGACCTAGGAAGCCCCACCATTTCCATAGTGGTGGGAAATTCAAAATTGGGACATGCTCTAGTGGACTTAGGAGCAAGTGTTAATTTGTTGCCATACTCGGTATATGTTGAGCTAGGGTTAGGGTTAGAGCCAGGCTAATATCACCTTCGACTAGCTGCGCAGTAGTGTGAAAATTCCTAGAAGGATAGTGAAGGACGTATTGGTGCAAGTAGATAAGTTCTACTTTCCTATGGATTTTGTTGTTCTTGACACTCAACTTGTGGTGGATCAAGGGACTCAATTTCCAGTGATTCTTGATAGGCCATTCTTGGCCATTGCCAATGCCATCATACACTATAGGGGAGGACTCATGACGTTATCTTTTGGTAACATGACTGTTAATTTAAATATCTTCAATGTTATCAAGGAGATAGGGGATGATGAGAGCGTACGTACGAACTATAGATCATGCTTCATGTCGTGACCCTCTCAAGTCTTGTCCTCGTAAGCTTGAGTTGTGTCGAGGGAGGTAACCACATTTGAATTGGGTTTACGCCTCCATGGTGAGCACGGGTGAAGTAATGGAAGCAAATGGGTGGGCACCCAAATTTGAAAAATTGCCACGATTGAGGACCAGTATTACCTTGAAGAAACCACCTAAGCTTGAGTTGAAACCCTTACCATCGCATCTCAAGTATGCATTCCTAGGGGTAGAAGAAACTTTCCCAATAATCATATCCTCCTCTTTAGAGTCAGATCAAGAGAATAAACTTTTGGAGATATTGAGAACCCACAAAACTGCCATAGGATGGACCATTGCAGATATTAAGGGAATTAGCCCCTTGATTTGCACACATAGGATTCACTTGGAAGAGGATGTCAAACCCTCTAGACAACCCTAGTGACGACTTAATCCAGTCATGAAAGAAGTTGTCAAGAAGGAGTCTTAAAGCCCATTGGATGTAGATTTATTTACCCCCATCGCGGATGAGCAAGTGGATGGATTCAACCCAGTAGTTCTAAATGTCTGGGGTCATTGTGGTAAATAGACACAATGAGCTAATTCGACTCGAGTCCTGAGGTTGGAGGGTATGCGTAGACTATAGGAAACTTAATGCGGCACTAGGAAAGATCTCATTTCCCTCTACACCTTTTGTGGATCAAATGTTGGAGAGAGTTGCGAGGCATGAATTATTGTTTTAGATGGGTACTCAGGTACAATCAAATTGAGATAGCCACAGAAGATCAGAAAACCACGTTCACGCTCTTTTGGCACATTTGCCTTTAGGAAAATGCCCTTGAGGGTTATGTAATGCACCAGGAACCTTCCAGCGGTGCATGATGGGGATTTTTAGTGATATGATAGAACATATCTTGGAGATTTTCATGGATGATTTCTCTGTTTTTGGAGATTCATATGAGGGATGTCAAGAGAACTTAAGGAGAGTACTGACTGGAAAGGTGTCGAGAGAAGGAATAGAGGTAGATAAAGCAAAAGTTGAGTTGATCTCCAACTTACCCACCCCTAAGTGTGTCAAGGATATACGGTCATTCTTAGGTCATGCAGGATTTTATAGGAGATTCATAAGAGATTTTAGTACCGTAGCCCGTCCTTTGTGCAATTTGCTTGCCAAGGATGTCACCTTTGAATGGTCACAGGCAGGTGAGGCGGCCTTTGATAAACTGAAAACTATGTTAGTGTCACCTCCTATCATGCGATCTCCTAATTGAGACCCTCCTTTTGAGATCATGTGTGACGCTAGTGATTATCTTGTAGGGGGTTGTATTAGGGCAAAGGGAAGATAAAAAGCATTAGTGATCTATTATGCCGACAAGACTAGGTCTGCTCAATCCGATTACACGACCTTGAAAAAAGTTCTTGTTTATAGTCTTTGCCCTAGAAAAGTTCAAGTCTTACGCTTCGTCGGGTCTCCTATAACAAATGCATTTTTCATTGATCACGCGTGAGTACTTACTCTCTCTAGCGGGATACTAAGCCTCGTTTGACTAAGGTGGATCTACTGCATCAAGAATTTAACGACCATTAAAGGATAAGAAGGAGTTGAGAATGTGGTAGTGACCACTGTCTCGAGTTAGTTCCAGAGACAACCGAGAAGGAGTGCCCATAGGCGACACTTTCCACGATGAGCAACTTTTGCTCTTGTCACTTGCCCGTGGTATGCGGACGCAGTAAACTATCTAGTGACGAGACCGAATTCCATTCAATATCGGCAAAAGAGGAAATTTTTGGTAGACATAAAAAAATACTACTCTGATGATCCATACTTGTTTAAATACTGTCCTGATCAATTTCTGAGAAGGTGTGTATCCAATGGCGATCAAATTGGGGTACTCACCTTTTGTCACTCTGAAGCTTGTGGAGGGCACATTTCTCCGCATATAAAAAGCTATGCTTGTAGATCAGAGGGTGTAGTGCGAATGCTTAGTAGGGGCATACATAAGCACTAAGGGTCACTGTAGTATTTTTGGAAGAAATTGTGAAATGATAATTTATGGAACCCGGAATGTTGTAATAAAACAAGGGTAAAATTGTAATTGCCATAAGGGATATGAAAATCATAAAATGAGTAGAGATGGACCATAATAAAAATTCCAAGATTTGATGTGAAATTTTTGAGAGATCAAGGATCTATGTGTAATTAAGGCAAAGTTTAGACTATAAAAATGGGAAGACAAAAGCCAAAACTCATTTTTTTTTGTTCTCAATTGGCTAGGGCAAAACGTAGGAGGGAGAAGAAGGGAGAAAAGAAGAGGAAGAAGAGGAAGAAGAAGGAGAAGGGGAGAAAACCAAATCAAGGTATGTCTTTATTTTGAAATCATGGGTATTTTGGATTCCTAAGGTTTTGGTTTAGAGATTAGGTCCTCCTTTGTCTAGGGTTTTGTGGAAAGATCACACAAACCCTTGATTTGATGAAGTTTATTGGGTGGAATTCTAATTGGTAAGAATAAACATAAGAGCCATCCTTAATTCTATGGTTTGGAAGGAATTGGTGGACCTTAGGTTGAATTTTTAGGATTTTTACCTAGGGTTTTGTTGTATGGAGTTCCAAACCACCAATACAAGTGTTGTAGAGTTGTTTTGAGTTAGATTTCATGTGGTTTTTGAGGTATTATGGAATAGTTGTAAAAAGGAGAATGTTGGGTTTTTAAAGGAATTGTTGTCAAAAATTTTGCAAAACTCCTGTTTTTGTTTTGGCTATAGATTAAGTTAAAATCATCTAAATCAATTGATTCCAATTGGTAAAGAACCATAAGATATAGTGCTACAAATGTATAGAAGGGACCAAGAGCAAATTGTAGCTCTAAGGCTCCCAAATATGGACTGAAAGGTGAGCTCGTGTAGCTCACTGATTATGCTCTGTTTTGGGTATTGTTGTAGTGTTTTGGCCATAAGTGGAGTTTCACTCATCCAAATTGAGTGATTCAAAATTCTGGGTAAAATAGACTTCTAGGGGAATAAGTTAGCTGAAGGAAGTGCATGCAAATTGTAACCCCAAAGTGCCCAGAAATTTTTCAAAGTGGAGCTATGTGCAGATTCTGTTCTGCCAATTTGAGTAATTTAGATATAAAATACAATAACTTGAGTTTTGGTGATCCAAATTGGGTGATTCCAATTGGAGAAGAAACCTTAGAATCATAGCTTCAAATGAGTGAAGAAACAATTTCCAATTTATGGAGTTAAGACCCCAGAAATCAAGGATAACAGTAGGTGATTCAGTGAGCTAACCAATTTGGCATCAAAAAAATTGTTGTAACTTGTGTTATGTGGTTGAGGGCCTTAGAGAAGGAATTTTAAATTGAAAATTTAAAGAGATGTCATTGGATATATAAAGGACTGATCTGGAGGTTTCATAATTTTTTGAAGACCCGTTTGAATAATTTTGGAGTAATAAAGTCAGAGAGTATTGTTGGAAAAAGGTTTACCAAAATGAGTAGTTTTTTTTGTTATGGACTTTTTAGTGCTCAAGGGTAAATTGTTAATTTGGCTTTATATGAATGTTGTGTGACCCTAAAGTGACTTGCGCATGAAGTACGTTAAGTTTTACGCTACACGCGGGTGATTAATACGTTGCCATATTCGTTGAGTGTGTAAGCTAAAAGCAGAACGGGGAAAGTAGTGAGTGGAGTGCTCAAGTTTAGAAACAAAAAGAGGTGAGTGTTCTAAACCTATTTTTTCAAATACTAGTGTATTATTATTATAAAGCATTTTCTGTTTTGGTATTTAATGGTTTAATTGTAAACCATGTTTAAAGCAAGCAATGAGTTTTTAAACAAACAAAAATGGTTTTGATTTAAACCATATGTGAAAACAAACAAGTAATGGTTTTGATGTAATCAATATCCTTACTCAACAAGCAAGCAATGATTTTGAATTGTAAAACCATATTTCAAAGAAGCAAGCAAGCAAACAAAGTCTATTTTATAAAATAGGCCCCAACCAAAAATCCCTATTCTTAAGCGAAACATACCAGAATTAGAGGTATTTAAATGCGTCTTGTGGTGGTGTTGAGATATCATCCACATTACATTTTAGATTTCACTGGTAGGAAGAAACTTAGATCATGCATCATACATTCTAAGGAGACCGTGTACGTCTTGGAAGTATATAGGGTTAGAGCTCAACTAAATTATGTTGATAAGGACCTAAGTCAATTCCACCATATTTACCGGAAAAGGTGACGTGGGCCAAGGCCCTTCCACCTAGGTGATGCGGACCCAGGTCCTTCCACCAGCACAGTCGATGCCCAGGCTCCCGTGTTCTCTAGGGTACAACAAACAGGAAATGCCTCCAGTGGTTGATGATTGATAAGAATGTTTTATACAGTTTTGAAAAAATCAACCAGCGGTGCGAACAATTGACTCCGTGTTTGTTTTAAAACAAGCCCGGTTGAGCCCGGACTCCGTTTATTTCAAAACAAGCCAGTTGAGCCCAGGCTCCGTTTTATTTTAAATGTGGTTGAGCCAGGGCTCCGATGTTTGAGAAAAGTTTATAAACTTTTTAAAAGCGAGAGGAGTTTATGAAAAGTTTTGGAAACTTTTAAAAACAAGGTAAAGAAAGCAAACAAGATATTTGTGAAGAGTTTTAGAAACTTTTAAGCGAAGCAAGCAAAGATTCCCGGAAAATATCTTATACGGAAAGTTTACAGTTTGAGATATTTTTCGAGGAAAAGAAATCATTTTATAAAGCATACACTCCAGCGAGCTCGTTGTCTCATTATTTTCTGTTTTAAAACTATTTCCAGTGCGAATTTTTGCCGGTTGGCTGAAGCGGAGTTTAAGTTCTCGACTTATTGTGTTGTCTTTGTATTATCTTATTTTGTGTGAAATCACTTTGAATTTGTATAAAAGAATATATGTATGTACATAAGGTGGTTTTGTGAAAATGTGTGGAGCTTGAGGCTCTTTTGAAGAAGAATGTTGTTGGTTGCCACATGTTTGAAATAGTGTAAATTGTGTATACGGGATTTGGGACATGTGTCTATGTGTATTTGTTATCTTTTGAATTTTTATAAAATCCTTAAGTTTAGAAGAAAAAAAAATTTTATCTGAGATTGAAGCGAGCAATGCGGCCGCTTCCGGGTTCTGGTCGTTAGAGGTAACGACTGGGGATTTCTATGGAGTGGCCGGCACACTGGAGTAGTAGGGGGTGGGGGTGTGTCAAAAGCAATGAGACCAATCTTGCAAGCGGTTTTATTGGCCCTCTTTTTAAGACTGCTTTGATTTTGCAAAACACGTGCTAGTGCAATGATTAGGAGGGATCACAAAAAGGAACATGATGCCTCTTACTCCTATTTTAATTATTGAGATATTCGATTGTTGGGGTTTAAACTTTATGGGGCCTTTCCCCCCCTCATATGGGTACCTTTACATTTTATTGGCAATTGAATATGTTTCTAAGTGGGTGGAGGCCATTCAGGTAATGACCTGGTTGTTTGAAATTTTGAAAAACATGTTTTTCTCGCTTTGGAATCTTGCTCGTGCGATCATTAGTGATGGTGGGCTCCATTTTTTTGTAATCGACTATTTGAAAAATTTGTTAAAGAAGTATGGAGTCACACACAAAGTTTCCTGACTTACCACCCATGAGACCAATGGTCAGAAGCCCGAACTAGCCAGTAGGAGATCAAACACGATTTAGAGCGGTTACCCTGTCGCCCAAGATTGGTGCGGCCGACTAGCAGAAGCGCTCTTTAGGCTACCATCTTGCTTTTAAGACTATTCTTGGTATGTCTCCCTATAGGCTAGTTTATGGCAAGGCATGTCATCTCCCAGTGGAAATGGAGCACAGAGCATATTAGGTCATTAAAACTCTTAATTTTGATTTGGCTAAGGCAGGTAAACAGAGACTGCTACAAATGAACGAGCTTGATGAATTGAGGTGTGAATCATATGAGAGCTCGAGAATCTACAAGAGAGCTCGAAGCTCTTCCATGTGAGAACATTGTAAGGAAGACCTTTAAGCCTCTCCAAAATGCTGGCACAGCATAGCTCTCGCTTGCACATCTTTCCAAGTAAACTCCGTTCTAGATGGACTAGACCTTTCATCGTCTATTAGTTCACCCATATAAGCCCGCGGTGGAGATTGAGGAATCGGAAAATGCGAAAATCTTTAAAGTCGATAGTTGTGTTTGGCCATTTGCAGACACTTCAGCCGCCGAGGAGAGTAGTGAGGAAGCGGTAGATCCGCCACACCGAGATGTTCCTTGGTGTAATCTCACATCCTACCCTTTTGTATATAGTTTTTCTTTTCCTTTTCTTGCATTTCTTTACGCTTTATTCCTTTAGTCTGTATTTTTGTTTTTCATAAAGGAGAGTCTGACCCTTTTGTCACACTCCCTCGTTTCTCCCAATGGAAACCAGTGTCCCTTCCTTATAGTTTGTGGTGTGTTCTTTCAATGCATTGAGGACAATGCTTACTTCCGTGGTGGGGATGGGCATACACTAGTGGTTAGAGCCATTTAAATGCATGCTATTTGGTTTAATTCAGTGTTCTTAGGGGGCTAAGTGCATGC
Source organism: Tetrastigma voinierianum (assembly GCA_016808115.1). Lineage (NCBI taxonomy): Eukaryota > Viridiplantae > Streptophyta > Magnoliopsida > Vitales > Vitaceae > Tetrastigma > Tetrastigma voinierianum. The sequence continues at coordinate 56,260 of JAEQBH010007970.1, read as the reverse complement.
AATTTTTTCGATTTTCGGCTCTTTTGAGTATGGTACTTGACTTTGATGTATGCAATCGCATGACCTTATGTATGCACTCCATATGGTTTCACTGCACATACACAATAATAGGCATGCACAAAACTTTTTTTTCATATTTGGGCCCATATTGACCCAATTCTTGTTTATTCTCCAGAGTCAATCTTAACCGGTATCATTCTCATTCATAAATTACACAAGTCATTGATTTCCTATCCCAAGCTCATATTTGCTTGCTATTGCTTCAGCCTATGCATTTTTTTTAGCATTCCATGTCAATTACATGCATCTTATTCTTTGAGGAACATCCATACGAAGTTGAAAGATGATTTTAGGCCATATTTTCTCTTTTTAAAGCGCTAAATCATGCTGGTCATCCCTTTGCCCTTGTTGAGCCAGGTTGCGATTATGTTCGAACCTTGGGACTGCGATCATGTGGAGTGGGATGACTCCAAAGTAAAGTGAAAGTACCAGAGAGTGTAGTACACAATTGAGCAAGCCTGAGTCGATTTGGAGGGGTTTGGGCGGTCTGCGAGAAGCGAGCGTACAATGAAATCGAATGTAGAGTGCGAAATTACTTAAGGGAGTGAGTGCAGAATGCCACTATGAATTGAGTACCCGGTACGAGGCTAAAAAACAAGGCAGTGACAATTTGGTACCGGTATCGGTACCACTGTGCGTGAATGGGTCATTTGAAGAGCTTTTTCCTCCCATTTTTTTTTAACCCTTTCATATTCCCCTCCAACTCCTATATAAGAGAAATCCTAACCCTAACTTCTCTTCACACTAAAGCAAACCCTAAGTCAAACAGTTCCTCAAGTTTCTTCATCAACCTGACCCGGGGCATCAGTTCTAACCGCGCGCGAGGAGTTTAAAGTGTTATAGCAGGTAGGTAAGTGATTCTCATCCCATTTAGAACAATCGGCGATTTTCCACTATGGTTAGCATGGATTATTTTGGTTGGCTTTGGGTTGTGGCATGCTTTTGGTTGTTCCAGGGCATACGCTATGAACGGTTTGGGGAGGAAAGTTTTGAATGATTTGGAAAATTGAGTCCATAGTGCTAGAGATGGGTTGTTGGGAGACTTTTTTGTGTGTATGGGTTGTTCTTGCAATATTCGCTATCGTGGCCATATCTATGGTGAGATCAAAGAACACAGGGAAAGCAAGGCCACTAGCTCTTCTATGGAGTGAGCCGTGAAAAAACAAAAGGCTAATACTTCGCAGATTGTGAGAAAGGGAAAAGGAAAGCGGAAAGGTCCTTCTTCAGTGAGGGAAGAGAAGTGAGGCGAAGATGAAGACAGTGAAGCTATGTTTCGCGAATCCTCGGGTCGAGCAAGAAAAGTCGAGTCCGGTCGGGTTGAAAGGCAGGGTTTCCACTATGAGGCGGGAATGATTAAACGTTCTGTTTACCCACCCCATTTGTGCGGATTGTCGGGATCGAATTTGCAATTTGTCGGTGAGAGTAAGGCTATCTTCTGATCCATTTAATCGAATTCTATTATTCCAACTTGAGAGAGAATTTGAATGTGGATTCCTTTTGGAGACCCTGATATGGTCAACCACAACTTTCGATCGCTAGATACATTTGCGCATTATAATTAATACGCCTGCAGCGGCAAGCCTTACCCACTCAGGGCTATTACAGAGTTTGATGCTAATTTGTTCGCAAATACCATGTGCACCAATTGGATACCCATGGGGGGTTTTGTGCGCAAGGAGTTCACCCCGAGGAAATTAAAGCCTAAGTATGCATTGATAGAATAAGATTCATTCCACATGATATGATCGGTAGAAGGGGAAAGGGAGAAGTTACTAAACAAGGAAGAAATTCAGTTTCTGTATGAGGTAATGAATGAGAAAATTATTGACTATGCTTTGGTAATATGGTGTATAATGAGGGATTTTCTGAGGTCCCCAACTAAGAACAGGCACATCCCCTTCCCGACCTTAGTTACAAATTTGGTGGAAGGCTGGCAGGATGGGGTGCAGTAGAGGGAAAAAGAAGAGTTCGTCTAAATTTGGGGCCATCACAAACAAGACGGAAGCAAAAAGCGAGCCACGCCAAGGCCTCAGTCAGCACATCCTCCTCCGGCTATTTCTGGGCCATCATCATCGTCGGCTCTTGGTCCGATGAGTACATCTCCCTTAAAGAGGATGGAGCGTAGAATCAAAGGATGGTTTAAATGCATCCTAGGGAAGCAGAAGCAGTTAGACCATAGGCTCTCCAGGCTTGAGAGTCACATCTTACGAGGAGAGCCCGTTGTTGTAGATGACCCTCCTCCTGATTCGAAAGGAGATTACGACGAGAAATTTGGATATTTGTGTAGATGAAATCGGTCTCGAAATTTGGAGAGGGGAGGAGGACGAAGAGTAGTGGTATATTGGGTTAGAATAGGGTGATGTTGGCAATTAGGTAGAGACCTCGGTCATGTCATGCCAACACCCATTTTGTTTCTGTACACCCTATTTGTGTAACCCGTGGTCACTCTGACAAAAGACCTTTCATTTAGTTATGTAGGGTGTTCCTTATTGACTTCTATGCATGTTAGCTTGCTTGGTTATGGTGAAATGTTCACAGTCTTAATGAGTTCATTTCGGTTGGTGATTTCATTGCGGCCTTATTTGATTTGTGATCACAATATGAGATTCTGTTTGTAACGGTTGTTATTTTGTCAATTACATTTGGGAATGTTGGTGCTCATTTAAGTTCAGGTGGTAGCATACTCTACAGGTTATAGCACTATGTTCATATTTGCTCCTTTGGAAATCTTGCAATGCTTGACTGCTCCTTAGCGCACTTTGTTGAACATCATAGTCGGTAGGCGTTACTAGTTCAAATCTTGCTAGAGACTAGCAAGATGTAGGTTTGGGGGTGTGTTGGATACACTAAAGTGCTTTATATAGGGTTTTAAGCCCCTCAGCTCATGTTTTGCTTTCATTTTGTGTAGAATAGGTGCTTTTGACCTTTTCTACCGTTTTTATGCGTGTGCAGGTTGTTCGATGTCCCGGTACATTTCGTAGCGGTTTTGGTTCAGGAAGAACAAGCGTAGATCATCGTTATCGATTACCGGGCACGCGTTGTCGGGAGGCCCCGAGGAGTAATTCTAAAGTAAGAGGGGCAGGCTGTGGAAATGGGTGGTACGGTACCACTAACTATCTGGGTACCACTAAGCGGTATCGGTACCCACATGCGGTGAGGAGCGGGTGGAGTAGTGGTACGGTGCCAAATATGGTGGTACCCCCGGTACTGAGAGTACATTTGGAGTACCGATTGCACTTTTGGTACGGTACCACGCTAAATTTGTCACCGGTACCAACATGCGATCTCTACAGGATTTGAGCGGAATTTCGATCTTAGTGCAAGGGCACACTCGTCATTCGATCCCCACTTCGAGATCAGTAATGAGGATTGTATTTAAGCCCACTTTAGGGCAGAATTGAGGGAGTTCGGATTCTAGGGTTTTGGCTCTAACCTTTGGAGTGTTTTCTACATTATTTTCTACGGTTTTATAGAGTAGAGTAACTAGTTTTCTTCTGATTCTGAGTTTTTAAGCATTTGTAATCTTTCAGTTGGTTTTATAACTTAGTGTTCATTGAGAGACTTTGCGTTTTTTATATCTCAACCTTGCAATTGAAATATTATTTCTCAATTCAAGTTTACTATTAGTGTTCCAGCAATTATGAATCAATTCTCAGCTTTAATGGAAGTTCTAAACCTCCATGATAGGGTTCTAACGATGGAAACTCACCCCGCGAGGTAACGACCCTCGATCCTCTTTTTGTGCTTCAATGGGATTTGTATGATATTAAACACTTGCAAAAACTCTTACAAAGCCTTAGTTTGGCATCTTCTTGACAACGTGTGAGCAGTGCAGGTACGGTGTGCTTGATCTCAATGCAAACTGAGAGTCGAGAAAATCGTCGAGCAAGCGTTTGTTATCGTTCAATTATTAACACATGCTACAAAAGCTTTTAAAGTTATCCCCATCGAAGACCATTCATCAATAGCTCTAGATGAGATTGTAAAGTGAGAGGTGGGTGTTACCTAGTTGGTGGTGGCGAGCCTAAGGATCCTATCATTCACCACTTCTCGTTTTAAAATAGTTTAAGTCAATCGGTTAATAAATCAATCCCGATGAAACCCCAGATTTACTTTAATCGCTTTGCCGTTGGATAGCAATCCCTAAGGATCATCAACCACTCCACTAATGGAAATGACCTGTGGACTCTCACGGTATTATAATGCTTGATGACATCAGTTCCTACGCTTGGGAATAATTTCAGCACACGAAATAAACGAAGCAAGTACCTTAGCTAATGGTTCTCAAACCATAGTTAAAGGCATTGGCTCCTGCTTTTGTTCCCTCCTTTTCGTCTCTTACTCAGACTTATGTTCATGATTTTTCTTTAATCTTATTTCCCATTAGTGTTGACTAGCACTCTCATCATGGTAATATTTCCTTTTTCACACACAAATCAGAACTCCAGACTGTAGCACGAGGCTGATCACTGGCATGTGACATGAGTCACAAGCTCCTTTCACCTCCACTCGACTCTCGTTCCATCATTCGCACTTCCATGACAACTCCTCTCCCTCCCCTCCACAATCATCCCTGCACATCCGTCTCTCTAAGTTTCCTAAGCCAGTTCCTCATTTTCTAGTTTATCTTCGCTCGAGTGTGAGTCATGTCAGCTCAGGAAACATACTCGTGTCTCATTCCCAAAGCTGCTTAGATCCTCTGACAAAGACTTTGCTGAGCTTGTCCAATACCGATGTTCGGGGGTCCCCAGTCTCAAGGCCTACTTTAGGATTTCAAGCATTTTGTTACTTCTTATAGATGATTATTCTCGATGTAATATGGTTATTTTTAATGAAAACTCAAGCTGAGTTATTTTCTATCTTTAAAAAATTTCATGCTAAAATTCGCACTCAATTCAATACTTCTATTCATATTTTAAGAAGTGATAATGCAAAAGAATATTTCTCTATGTCATTCTCTTATTTTATGTCTTCCCATGGGATTTTTCACTAATCATCTTTGCATTTACACTTCAACAAATGTGATGGCTAAGCAGAAACCGGGCCATTTAGTCAGAGACAAATTCAGACTCTCCTCCTTCATCATAAGGTTCCAACGTTTTGGGAATGCTATCTAATTCTTCATGTTATTTGATTAATCGTATGTCATCCTCTATTTTACATGATCAAATCCCTCATTCTATCTTACTACCTAATCAACCTCTTTTTGCCTCCCTCATCATGTTTTTGGTTGTGTCTGTTTTGTTCATATTCCCACTCCAAGACAAGACAAACTCTTAGCCAAAGCCACAAAGTGTGTCTTCTTAGGTTATTCTCGCCTTTAGAGGGGTTATCACTGTTATTCTTTCGACATTAATCGCTATTTTATCATCGATGTTTCATTCCTGAGGATCTCTCCTTCTCCTCTACAAACACGCCCTCCTGCTCCGATGTCTTATATACCTTCTCACTCTTACCATCTCCGTGCTCTTCACCTGGGCGCATGTCTCGTGACTCGACCCCTTCAAGTTTATACTCGCCGTCCTCATCCTCCTCCAAGGCCTATTGTTGAAGCATCTTCTATGCCACAATCATCTCCTGCTCTAGTTCCACAACCTGGCCTCGATGATCTTCACCTATCATATTCAGAAAGGTACCTAATTTTACTTAACCCACATCCTCGTTATACTCTTTCTCACTATCGTTATTCAACTTTACTTGTCTGTTTCACTGTCTTATTCACCAAAAGGCAACATGAAGAGGTCCATCCAACAAAATGTGCAATGATCTATGAATAATGTTTTTACTCCACACACATATTGTCGCTCTTCTTCTGCAAGCTCTCTGCCAGTCATTACCATGATATAAGAAGGTGCAATCCATGCTGCCCACAGTCTGCCATTGTTTGCATGGCACTCCCAGTATGTCCTGGGAGTACATGATATTTTCTCCACTAAGATTTGCTTCATGTTCGCTTACTTCTTTCTATGGCTGCTATACACTCATAGTCCATTTTTTAGTTGGATATCAAGAATGTCTTCCTTCATAGTGATCTCGCCGATGAGGTATATATGGAGCAATCGCCTGGTTTTGTTGCTCAAGGAGAGTCTAGTTTGGTATGCAAATTACGTCGTTCCTTATATGGTATAAACAGTCTCTCGAGCTCGTTGTCGATTAGCTCGCTGGTTCAGAGTTCGCATGATCTAAGCACACAAAGACACCATTCCGCTTTATCATCATACTTACCTGCATGCTGCATTTACTTGATTTTCATTGTTTATGCAGACACATTATCACATGTGCAATGACCGTGATTGTATTCAAAACTCAAACATCATCTTTTCAGCCACTTTCAAACAAAAAGACTTAGGGAAACTCAAGTATTTTCAGCGCTGAGGTAACCTGCCTAATTCCGCAGTAATTACTTCTCTCGCAGAAAGCATACCTTTGATATATCGCGCATTAACGTATAATAATCAGCTCATGTAATACCCAATGGATCCGAATCGCCAACCAGACCGAGTCAAGGAGAGCTCACGAGATCCGTAGAAATATCGACGACTGTGTGTAAATCAACTATCTCACTATCAAATCTCTGGGCTTGACATTTCATACGCTCATATACAATTTGGGGAGTTTATGCACTCGGGACTCTGATGCATAACAGATATATTATCTTACCATGTATAAATGCTAAAGATTAGGAATCATAGTCACCATGCATAGATGCTAAAGATTGTGAACTGCTAGTTACCATGTATAGTGCTAAAGACAAGATAATTGGGGAGACTATATGTATGGCAGAGACTGACGGAATCAAGGAAAGAACTTTTCCAAAATCTCTCTTCGTATTTTTCTGTTATCTAGTATTTTGACATGGTATCAGAGCCCAGGTTCTTGATTTATAGTTTGTTCAAATAATTTTTCTTCTCAAGCTGGGTTTCTCTTATTCGACGCGACTTCCTAGGTTCCATCTCGTAAACCGGATGAATTTCAGGTGTTCGTTTCGCTGGCTATCTACGTGTTCGATTCTCGCTTTTATCAAAGGCCTTTCACAGGGTTTTCTGGGCAATTTATAATTTTCAAAGTTCATGGTTTATGCTCCTTTTTAATTTTCGCAATATATGGTTTTTCTCGGTGGGTGTTTGTTTGTGTGTTTTTTCACTGCAAGCCTAAGCATTTTTCCTCGTGGATATTCTTGTCTCTCGGGTCACATCATGTCATCTATTAAGTCGAATCATTCCCTATTCGGGGTTTATATCGGTAAAAATTATTCTACTTAGAGTTCCAATTTAAACTATTTATCAAACTTAAAAGAATTGCAGGGTCATATCATGGAGTGTCCCCGCACCTCAAGGTGCCGAGGCTTTGTCTAAGTGGGAAATTCATGATGCTCCTCAAGTTACGACTCGCTCCTTAGCTCATTGGAAATCTCAATTGCTCTAATTCGAGGTCTTATAAAACTCGCCGCTATGTGGACTTATCTTAACACTACATAATCAAGACAACTCTAAACGTATTTCATTCGAGTATGAGATGGCCAATTTCACACAAGGCGCTCTATCGAGGAATATTTTTCCGTTTTCAAACTTTCAAATAATTATCGCGACATTGTTTATGCTAATGTTCCCAATCTCAGAACACTATGCGAGATCAATTTTATGAAAATACAATCACTTGAAACAACACCATCTAATGAACAACTGATCACCGATGCTTGTTCGAGTGAACTTCTTCGTGAGAGCAACAGACATTATCAGTCACATGAAACATCGAGCATAAGCCATGGCACTGTTTCGGTTTATGCCACGCACAACACACAGTGCCGGTCGCGTCGTCTTGGCCATATTGCTCGAGATCACCCCAAGAAGTTCCTGAATCCACCGCAAGAAACAAGGTCATCATCTCCGCCGTCCCATTCACTCGAACCCTGTGGTAACGCTTATCATGCCTCCATCAGCGCCTCTAGTTCAAATGATCATCAGTCAGTCACGGCTGTTCCTCTTCCGCTCCTACAGCTCTTTTGAAGTGAACTCCGACCCACACCCACCCGAATGGCGCCACCAGATGATCCTTCGCTTTTATCATTAGCTCTCGTAATCATAAAGTTTCTTCTAAGCCATGGTATTTTGACTTCGAAGCCTCTAACCATATGACTAATACTATCGCTCCTCTTCCAATATCGTGAATTGCGATGGAAATCTGAAAATTAATCACGATGGCATCATTTATCGCTACCGCTGGTGATCTTTCTTTCTGAACTCCGATGTTTTGTCTCCGGCACTTCCACAAATCTTATTTCATGGTCAATTGGTCGATAAATAACTGTAATGTCCATTCCGCTCGTCAGGTTGCAAGTAGATCGTATGTCGCGCAGATGATAATGGAAGGGTCAAAGTGGACTCCACTCTTCCCCTTCATGTTTCCTCCACTTTTATTCCTAGTTTCTTTTACTTTCATTTGCATGTAATGTCAGCTGGGTTCTGGGTAATAAGATGGGCAGGATGGAATGCCTAGCCACCCAAACTCCGATGTCCTTCAGATACTGTTTGACTCGGATTATCGGGAAATAAAGCACGCTTCATTGATCTTTCTTTGATTGTGCTTCATCATGCAAACTGCAAAAGTAAAGTTCTACCTTTCCCCATCACGCATCTCGCCTTCACAATGTTTTAAGCTTATTCAGTGATGTTCGGGGGATCAGACCTCGTTGTTTCTCGCGCGCATTACAAGTACTTGTTACTTATCGATGACTTTAGTCGCTTTACTGGGTTTACTCCTCCAAATTCTACGTGAAGTTTTTCAATTTTTTCAGCACTTCGTAATCCTGAGACTCACTCCTCACAAAGATCATGTCTCATACCCGATTCTAAAGGCGAATACATGTCTAATGAGTTTCAAGTTTTTCTTCAGCCAAGGATCATCTCTCAACGTTTCGGTCTTTGACACCATAACAAAATCCTGTTGCCGAGGAAAACCGCCACCTTCGATGTCGTGAAGAACTCTTACTGAAAGCCATCCATTCTCCTCGTGAAGCCTTTCACTGCAAGTAGCTTCATTTGATCAATCGCTTACCCTCTCCTACGACAAATCATGCTTCTCCTTTCTAAGTTGTTTGTCATTCTCCTTTACATTCCTGATCTTCGTAGTACGGACAAGGCTTGCTTACATCTCCTCCTCATGAACGACAAACTTACCGCTCGCCTCAAGTGTGTTTTTTGGCTATGTTATCTCACAAGGATTATGTTTGTTACGACCTCTATGCTTCGTGATACTGGGTTTCGGAAATGTGATCTTCTTGAAAATCTAATATTTATTTCCATCTCATGTTCAACTGTCATCTGCATCTATATCTCTTCTGCCTATTTTTTTTAAATCTCCAACAATTGTGGAACGGTTCAAACCTGATTTCAGGTATGAGACGTAGTCATAAGAGTTTGGTTCCACTTCCTTTCAGGCTCCTTCCGATCTTGACTTGGCACCTCGATCCGCTGTGCTTCCACCACTCCTTCGTCAGGTCTATACCTCTGCCCTTCGACCCCCTAATTGGTATGGTTTCTTCTCATGTCTCTCAGAGTTACTTTATCCACTATTTCATTCCTCTGCTACAAAATGTGCCATGGAACATGAGTGTTAAAAAATTCAGAATGCGTAACTTCAAGCACTTCGAGGAGAATCACTTCGGGATATTGTTCCTTATCTCTCCACTGGGGCCAACCTATTGCAAATGGTTTTTCTTCAGAAACTGCTCTAATGGCCTTCGATCTGCATGCCTCATTCTTGTAGCTCAAGTTAACAAGCGTGAATACGGGCTGACTATGAGGAGACATTTCGCTCAAGGTTAAAAATGACCACGCATTCGAACCATCTTAGCTATCGCCGCTTTCACAGCCATGGTGACTAAGCATCGATGGATGTGAAGGAATGTTCTTTCTTCTTACAGATCTCCAGGAGGAGATTTACATGAAGCTCCTTCCGTATGACTACTTCTTTCCTCATGATGTTTGTAAGCTCGCTCTTCAGATGGGCTCAAGCAAGCGCCCAAGGCTGTTTGAGATGTTTTGCGCACACTTCTTCCTTCTAGCTTTTACACAAAGTCAATATGATTCTTCTTCCTTCACACATCTACGCCAGTATATTCTCTTAGTTTATGGATGATATTATCACACGGCACCGACCGTGGTTTGATTACTTGCTTCAACGCTTGTTACATGCAACTTTCCATATGAAAGATCTTCGCCAACCTACATGCTTCTGTGATTGAAGGTCATTATCGATCCCATGGCCTTCACGAACTGCATAAGAAGTATTCAAGATCTTATCACTTCGGGCTGGCTCGAGGACACTTCTTATGTTGATACTCCTATGGAGTAAATGTCAAATACAGAGTATAAAGGACTTTCTCGATGAACCTACTCTCTATCGGCGCTGTCAGAGTCTTATCTACTTAATTCACTACTGACCCGATATCTCGTATAGTCGTTTCATCGTGTCACCACCATGTCTTCCTGATTCCATTCACAGAAGCCACGTGATCATTCGCCATTCAAGGATCACCTACCTGTGGGTCGTTTTTTCCCAGCCGACATTTCTTCAACTTTGTTGGCCTATAGCGATGTCATCAATGGTGTCCTGGACACGTTTCATCTACTAAGGTGTCAGGTGTATGTTTTTAGGTGATGCATTAATTTCGAGATGTAAGAAACAAGATCGTGTTTCTAAATCCTACCGAGGTCGAGTATCATGTCATGTCTAATCATTGCTCTAAAATCAGATGGCTATATTGGTCTCCCTGAGGAGCCTCTGGTTTCCTCGCCTACTTCTACTCCTCTTCTTGCTAATAACACTAGTGTTATTCAAATTGCCACCAATCTCAAGCTTTCCATTAACGCACTAAGCACATCAGTTGATTGTCATTCTATTCGGTGACACTTTGGAAAGTCAAGATATCCTTCCTCGTGATCTCTTCGATCTCCAAGTGGTCGATGTCTTCACCAAAGCTCTAACCTCGATAAATGCATCAATTTCTTGTCAAGTAAATTGTTACCGAATCACTTACCAAAGATCAATTTGAGGGATGTTACTATTACATACAATTTTTAGGAGTTTATACCTGGGATTCTATTATTAGTTGTTTATATTATCTTACCATGTATAGATGCTAAAGATTAGAATCTATTAGTTACCATGTATAGATGCTTATGATTAGAATCATAGTTACTGGGCGTATAGAAGCCAAAGACTAGATACCTGGGGAGACTATATGTAAAGTGGAAGAGACCACGAAATCAAGGAAGGAACTTTCCAAAATCTCTTCTCAGATTTTCATATCTAGTAGTTCGAATAATCTCTTTTCCTATGAGCACAATTAATTGTTCCTACAATCACCTCAGGATGTTATCGATGCCGCGAATTCAGATTCGTTATGTCAAAGGTACATCGTCAAGTCAGATATATGAAAACAGACATTATAATCATTGCTGCCATGGACGCAAACTAGGCGTGCTCACCCACATATAGACGCGTTTCCCACATCGTAGTAATTCCGTGTGTCCATCGAGATAACTTAATATCCTGGAAAATTAAGAAACAAGACGAGAGCCAGATCTAGTGTCGGGCTACGAAGATCACTACGGCCCAGTAATGTTAACCACGTTAGCGCCGCCTCTAAGACGCGGATTTCGGAACGATAACGCATGAAGCTTATATGTGTGATAACTGTCGCTGCTACATATTTCATCTAACCCAGTTATCCATGAGATGACCAAACACATCGAAGTGGATTGCCAATTTTATCAAAGAGAAAATCAGACCGGGATGCAATGATCACTAGTTTTGTCAACTCTAATATCAACCAGCGATATTTTCACCAAGTCCCTTGGTGTCTTAAGATAAAGTATATACGATGTTTCGCTTTCGACCTATACGCTCCAACTCGGTGGCAGCTGCTAGCGCTTAAACATCTATTTAGATTCTTTCCTTCTCTCTCTAGTCTCCTAATTTGACTTTAACTTTATTTCTTTTTTTGCCATAACACTAGAGTATAAATATGTATGTTTCCTCCTTTGTAAATTAATGCGAATACACAATTCCTTTTCTCTCAACAATGTGAAAACAATTTTCAAAAATTTTTACACCATGGTGGAAACACAATTTCAAAAAAACATTCAAATATTGCGGAGTGATAATGGTCAAGAGTATTTCAAAAATGTTTTAGGCCAATTTTTTCTTGAAAAAGGAATTGTTCATCAAAGTTCTTGCATTGACACTCCACAACAAAATGGTTTAGCTAAAAGAAAAAACAAACATTTATCGAAGTAGTGCCTGAGCAAGTATTTTTACCAATCAAGTACCAAATATCTTTCTGGGTGAAGTTGTTCTATCATACATACCTATAAATAGATCTTAAACTTTGAAACACTTTTTGATGTTTTCCATGTTTTTTCCCTACGCACAAGCTTTCTTCTTCATTACCATTAAAGATATATTCTGGGTCTATTGTATTTGTTCATTCACAAGCCATAATCGAGGGAAACTTGGAACTCAGGCACAAAATGTGTTTGCTGATATAACAACTCAAAAGGATATAAATGTTTTGAATCCATTTCAAAGAAAATGTTTGTTACCATGGATGTTACATTTTTTGAACTGATTCCCTATTTCAAGCGTCATTTTCAGGGGGGGAACCAAAACAAAGATTCAATTGTTTATGATTTTTTCCAAATTGAAGATTTACAAAATGATCCTTCCCCAACCTTGATCATTCAACCTAACAATCCAAGCTTTATTATACCTAAGGAAAGTGGTTCAAGTGTTTTAGATACTAAAAACACAAGTCTTTCTGCAATGCCATCTTATGATGTTCATGATCCTACAACTCCTAACAAAGGAAATATGAAAGAACTCCGCAAGATTTGATGTCATTTGATATTGTCTACTAATGCATGTGAGGACAACTCAAATGAAAAAGTCTTCCAATCTTTTGCACTACCCAAAGTCCACAAACCCTCCAGGTAATGCCCTCATTAATTCTTTGCCACATGTTCAACCTACTTCATCTTCGAGTTCTGAGTCAACTAATCTTGAACATGAGTCTTGTTCAAATTCAGAGGTTAATGATTCTAATCTTCCCATTGTCATTCGAAAAGGTGTGAGGTCTTGTACCCAACATCCATTGTCCAAATATATGTCATATGAGAATCTCTCACCCGTCTTTCGTGTTTTTACCTCACAATTGTCTTGTATGGAGATTCCTAATACTATGTAGGATGCTCTAAAAGTTTCTGAGTGGAAGAAAGTTGTCTTCGAGGAGATGAAAGCTCTTGAAAAAAAATGGCACATGGGAATTAGTTGATCTACCAAGAGGGAAGACAACTGTAGGTTGCAAGGTGTTTAACGTCATATAAATCATGGCTCTAGAACAAGAAAGCCTAATTAGTAACCATGGATCCACCCGTGACTCATGACATTGATTACTTATAGACATTTGCCCTGGCGTATGTTTCTAAACTCCATAAGAGTTCTTTTGTCTCGCAACACCCTAATGGTCCTTACAACAATTGGATGTAAAAATGCATTTCAATGGAAATTTGAGAGTTAAGGTACATGGATGCACCCCCAAGATTCCAGCGAAAGCCTGCACAAAGTCGAAATCAAGATGTCCTTATATGGGCTGAAACAATACCAAGAGCCCGGTTCGAGGAAATCTCATCAATTTGTTAAAAGTCAAGGTACTTTCAAGGGCAGGTGGATCATACAATGTTTTTAAACATTCACAAGATGGGAAGATTTACATACCAATCAGGTAGCTGTAGGATGATATAATTCTACAGAGATGAAGCACGGAGATGAACCGATTGAAGACTTCCATCTCATCCACATTTGAGAATAAGGACTTAGACCTTTCAGGTATTTTCAGCATGAGGTTGCTAGGGTCAGTGCGGGAATGTTGTCTCCTAGTGAAATATGTTCTTGATCTCCTTAAGGAGACTGGCATGAGTGGTTGTAGGCTAGCTGATACTCTAATCGATCCCAATAAAAAACTAGGAGATGACAAGGAAGGTGACATGATGAATAAAACTCGATATCAAAAGTTAGTGGGAAAATTGATTTACCTATCACTTACACGACCAGATATTGCATTTGCTATGAGTTTGGTAAGCCAATTTATGCATTCACCCTATAAGAAACATCTTGAGGCAGTGTATTGAATTCTTAGATACTTAAAAGGTACACCAGGCAAGGACTTGCTCTTTTAGAAGACCACATACTGTGTCATAAAGGGTCCTAATGCATCATGGCTGCTCCATTATTGATATGAGATCCACTTCAGGATACTGTACTTATGTTAGGGGAAATCTATTCACATGGCGAAGCAAGAAACATAATGGGAAGAAGGAGCAATGCCGAGCGTAATATGTGGTTATGGCTACGGAGTCTATGAGATGCTTCTGCTGAGTAGAATTCCTTCAGAGCTTCGAATGCCAATACATATGCCAATAAAGTTGTATCAGACAACAAAGTTACATGCTATTGGCATAATATAGTACAACATGATGGTCGCACAAAGTTACGTGGAGATTAACAGATCGTCTGCTAAAGTTAGAGAAGATTGATCATGAGCTGCTTGCAATGCCCTTTGTTCCTACGCAACAACAGCCTCATCTTCACCAACAACTTTTCGTAACTAGTTTTGAGTTTGCTTATAGCAAGTTGAGCATGATAGACACTATGCCCAACTGAGGAGGCTTCAAATTTTAGGAAATAAATAAGAATTTTATCATGTCACGTTTCAAATTTGATTAGCAATCAATTACCTAGATTTCTAGCTTCAGAGATTGGTTGATTACTATTTCAGATCTGATTAGCAATTCTTCCTTATTTAGCTGTAGATTGATTGATCGGGGGTTTTTTTCCTTTTGTTGTTTTTCGGTATTGATCTTCCTACTATTTATATTTGTACCACTTTGATGAAAAATAAGACAAATATGAATGAGAGTATTTTCTTCTTAAAAAGACTTTCACAATTGATCCATACCTTACATCCGATAGTCATTCAATAAGGGAGGAATTCATGATGTGGAACTCATTTAGGTCATCCAACTTTCTATACTTGAAACGTTTGTTTCCATCCTTATTCATTAATAAAATCCCGGCTTTATCTTCCACATTAGGTTTGTCACGGTAAAGCATACCATGTAAATTACTTACTCATCACAACCATAAAACCAGTCATCTTTCTCGCCATTCACATCAGACATTCAAATATTTCGTGATTCTAGTATTACCGGGTGTACGATGGTTTTTATTGTTAGCTGATAATCACACTGGACAGTTAGAAATCTTATGAAAGAAAAATCAGAAACTTAAGCACATATTTTAGCATTTTCATGCCATGGTTCAAACCCGCCAAAAGCCAATATTCACAAATTCTAAAAACTACAATGCCATGATTTCTTCAATTCAAGTCTTGTCTGAGAACTCAAATTTCATGGTATTGTTCAACAAAGCCTACAGGTTGACACATCACAACAAACGGTGTAGTCGAACGTAAAAAACTGGGTCATATACTGAGGTTGCCCGATCTTCGCTTTTCTGCCAAATGTTCCTAAAAATTCTAGATGAAGCCATTTTACCGTAAATATATCTAATCAACCGAATGCCTTCGAAATCTCAAATTTCATTCACCTTGCAAACGTTTCAGGTTCTATAACCTACCTCACAACCAGGTCACATTCATAAGCTTTCGTTGCACCGCTTTTGTCCATATTCATTTGCAATACCATGGTAAACTCTGATGCTTGTGCAATTAACACCTTCTTGGATACTTAGCTAACCAAAAGGGCTACAAATGTTTCTCTCCCATCACCCCCAAGTTTTATAATACCATGGATGTTACTTTCTTTGTAAAAACTCCATTCTACTCCAATCTGCAACTAGGGGAGAATAACACAAATGAATTGCAAAATTGGATTGGACACACTTTCGAATCAGCACTTCACCTCATTTGCCCTCCACTTTGTCTTCTTCCTCCAATACTCCAATTTTGGTTCCAGTTTCAGATGTACAAACACCAATGATTCAACATAAATCTCCATCAAATACCAAGCCTAAGCTATCTCCCATTTTCTATCCTAAACATCTACTTATTCCTAATGATGCTATGATAGTTTATGAAAGAAGGAAAAATCCTAATTTGCATGCACCAAATCAGCAAAGTCAAGGGTCTCTCCTAAGTCAAGCGGAACTTGAAAGATTACAAGATGAAGTGGAATCTAGTCCATAGTCAGGTTATGACACGAAGTGGAATCAACTATCGTGAGACTTTTTCTCATGTAGCGAAGCTTAATACAGTTCATGTCTTGCTGTCTATCGCGGTTAACCAGGATTGGCCATTGTTTCTGCTAGCTGCTGTGCTTAGGACTGCTGCCACGTTTCCAGATATTTTTTAAGTATTCTATTTTTGAATATTTCAATGTTTGTTGACTAGTCTCTAGGAAGTTGTTAATGTTCTGTTTTTATGTTTTTAATGATGGCCTAATTATAGGACATTATCTTAGTGGTTAGTTATGTTCAGTCTTTAAATTCTAAGAACTGATTCAAGGAATAAAAAGTTTTTCTTCCTCAATATAATTTCCTGTTATTCACTAAATTGTTTTTCTTCCTTCAAAGTTGTCTCTGTTTTTGCAGTTGCAACTTTACAAACAACAACAATTGGAATCAGAGCCTGCTTTTCTTAAGGAACTGAGAGTCCAGGATTGAATTCGGCGGATGCCATGGACATCGCTTTTCGGCTTTTTCATCAATTGCTCCTCCTGTGTTCGACGGAGAAAATTATTAGATTTGGGCTGTGAGAATGGAGTCCTACCCAAAGTTTTAATAGACAAGGCGAGGCGTCAGGTTCGTGAGGCGGCGCTGAAGCTCATACTCAGAAAGTATTTCTTGCCTCACAATATATAATTAATTAATATTTTAAAATATATAAAATAAAATAGCATAAATAAAAACATGAAAACAATTCATTAGAATTATTAAAAAAAAAGCGTACTAGTTCACTACTTTCACAAAAAACCATAACAAAGTCATAAAATAGAAAATAGATTCAACTATACTAATAGTTTCAAACTTTAACAAAAAGCCATAACCAAGTCATGAAATAAGAACTGGAGTAAATTGTTTCAATTTAAATTCTCCTCTCCAAGGGCATCATCATCCTCATCCAATGTGTATCAAAGTAGGAAAATGTCCACATCATGTATCCCCATTTCAAAATCTTCATCTTCATCAATTGGCAGCCAAATTGAACTCCTTCTCTTGCCTCGCCTCCACTTGTACCTATTATAAATTATTAATTAGGTATAAATATTATAAAGTTTTTTTTTTTTATTAAATTTAATCAAATTTATGACTTCAATTCAAAGTACTTACTGTGCTTCTATTATGTTTCCTTTTGTAGGAATGTGAAGAAATCATGTGGATCCGATGATTCTTTGAAGTTCATTGGGAGTCTGATGACACAACTCTAATAAGATCAACATCGAATAACTCATCATCCCTAAGCCAACAAAGATCAAGGGAGGAGGATCTTCTTTCCGCAATCCACTCATCATCCGAATCACCTCCTCTACCAAAATCGGATCAACATTTTGTTTCTTTTGTAGATTTGCTCTTCTAAATCTAAAGTTGTACTCCATATACACTAAAGCATTCAACCTTTCGATGTTCCTGTCTATTTCGTTCTCGTATGTATCTACAAATAATAAAATAAAGAAATTTATGTTAAAATGAAATAAAGTTCTCTAACATTGAAATAGAAATATATGTATAAAAATTTACAAAAATAAATATTACCGATTCAAATATGCTCCAATTTCTTTCACATCCCAAAGCACTACAAGTAAGGCTAAGTGACTCGAATAAATGAACTTCAGAATCCGCGCCAACCCTAAAACGCATCCACCAACTTATGTGACTTCTTAATGTTCGAGAATCAATGGCAATACGACTCCCAAATTCACCCATCAAGCTGGGTCAAATGAGTCCAACTGAACAGTCGCCTTAAACGCGTTTCGATAATCCAACATCCTATCCACATTCAAATAATCCCTTCTCACTTATCAACATTAGAGAACCAACCCCATACCGCACCGAGGATTTCTCAAGACAGTAACCCGCCGTATTTAAAGGTCGATGACATGGAGTCCATCTTGCATCAATTTTTCTCCAAATCGGGCCATATTTTCTCTCCATGCCCCCATAATTAAATGCAATCTTCTCCTTGGCCAGAATCCATCAGCTCATAAATATAACTCCATGTGGTCGGTCTTTCCTCCTCGAATCAACCTCTCAAGACACTAACTAATGGAATGCTGGTCTTTATGCAAAAGCAACATGAGGCCAAAAATTCGGATCAAACACCGTATTTCGAGCTTTCACACCTTCTACCTTTTAGTCCATTTGCTCGAATAATTGATTTTTCTGGAGATAACATTGCTATAAGAGTCGTTTTTGCTTATAAAGCTTGAGAGTAAGAAAATGATATAAATCAATTGATGGATGAAGAAGTTCACGATTTTTGTAAATGTTCTCATCAAGCTAAGAACCTAAGTATGCCCATATATGAACTTCACTACATTTGCCTAGCTCGACGCGTAGTATCATGAACATTTACCTTCCAATATCCCTCCAACATCAAATCAATACAATGTGCACAAGGAGTCCAACACAATCTTCCTTTTTTTCCATAAGCCTCATTCCAAAGATTCACATACTGTGAGCATTATCGTTGATGACTCGCACAACATTCTCCTCCCCAATTTCTTCAACCATGTCATCAAGATATTTGAACATCAATTCCCCATTTTTATCAGACGTATGGCATCAATTGATTTCATAAAACCAAGTGCCGCAGGACTATTCACCAAAAAAATTGATAAGACACTCACTCTTTCCATCCTCATTCAACCATCCGACATAATTGAACATCCATATTGTTTTCAAGCTCTCGTGGATATTCCATAATGATACTTAGCCATTCAATTCTCTCTTAAGAATCCATGTCCTCAATTCGTGCATGTGATGGAGGTTTGAACCCAGCTCCAAATGGTAAATAAAGATCCATCATAAAGCATCCAAGAAGCGATCATTCACGTTGTCAATGGGAGACCTTTGAATACATAAGCCTACCAATTTTCTACACACTTCCTTTCTTTCTTTCTTGCCTCCACCTTGAATTCAAAGTACCTTACGAGGTTGTGAAGTGGTATATTTTATCCATAGTCCCTAGAATAGGTTCCCACTCCCACTCCCACTCCCAAAGGCACCAATTGTTTCGACAAGGCACCTCATGCATCAAGCTCTGACTCCATACCAATTTCGAGCACCCATTTCCTCTTTTCGCTGGGATCCTTGCAAATCGGGCCAATGCATCTCAGACCTAATCTAATATCTTCACAGAACTTCGTGCATGGTTTCATACCATGACGAAATTCCGCTTAAGCGACAGCTGACTCTTATTCACCCTCCCACAAGATCTGATCGCAAAATTTACATCCCAAATATCGTCTCCCTAAACTTCAATAACATATTTCCACACAAAATCTTTCTTGAATTTTTCGACCTGAGAACTCATTCTAAAAAAAAACACCAATAATAATATTCACATTTCTATATAACAATATAATTGACTAAAAATAATAACAAGACATAATTGAAAGGAATTTAAAACGAATCTCAGAATTTAATTTGCATTTAAATTTAAAGTCTAATATTATTTTTTAAGAGGAATTTAAATATGAAATTCAGAATTTTATCAGGGTTTAAATTTTAAAAGCCAATATTTTTTTAAGAGGAAATTAAGAATGAAATTCAGAATTTAATTGGTTTAAATTTTTAAAACCAATATTTTTTTTAGAAGATGGTCGCTTGATTTAAAAAAAAATTGATGTGAAACAGTAGCACAAACATCGGATATCGATGATCAAATTGATTTAATTGGTAACAAAATTGATGAACCCATTTTATCCGTAAAATGAGCTCCTGTCTAAGCCCCCTTGACTAAATAAAAAAATTAAACTGCAGAGAGGGCTGTTTTCAAGTGAGAGATGAAGAGATATGGGATTCTCCTTTGACTTAAATAAAAAAAAAAATTAAAAAGCAAAGGGAGCAGGGGTCAAGTTTATAGTGAGACAAGAGAGACGGGAAAGGGAAAGAAAGGGCTCCTGAGGAGATGGAGAGATGAAGAGAGGGAGAGATTGAAGAGAGATAAAGAGATGAAGAACAGGAGAAAGCTGACATACCCGAGACGGCTTCGAGGAGACGGCTTCGATGACTGAGCAAATCATTGAGGTAGTGGTTCCAAGCTCCCCAAAACAATTTGCTTTTTCTTTTTTCATTTTAGGAGAAAGTGATCGAGCAATTAGGGTTTTTGTTTTTCCTTTCGTGTTACATAAGCTCCCCAAGCTGCACGCGATCCCCTTCAAGGCGTGAAAGACGATCAAAGCGCGCTTTAACACGCTGACCGAAACGTACGCCCCATCGTGTATTTGGCTTTTCAGACGCCTGGGCGTTTCGTCATACCTCGAGGCGCGCCTAGAAAACGCCTTTGAAAACCTTGGTCCTACCTTGGATGCACTGGATCTCTGGGAAGCTGTAGAAGAGGATTACGAAGTTCTTCACAACCCTATAATAAATCAGGTCAAGAAACAGAAGGAAAGAAAAATGAGAAAGTCAAAAGCAAAGGCCTGTTTGTTTGCTGTTGTTTCATCAACTATCTTCATCTGAATCATGTCACTAAAATCAGCAAAAGCAATCTGGGATTATCTCAAAACAGAGTATGAAGGAAATGAGAGGATCAAAGGGATGCAAGTGCTGAATTTAATTAGACTTTGAACTGCAGAAAATGAAGGAATCAGAAACCATTAAAGAGCATTCTGACAAACTTCTAAGCATTGCCAATAAAGGTAAGACTGGGTTCTGATCTACCCCGACTCCAAGGATTGTTGAAAACTTAGTAACGGTACCTGAAGTTTGATTTCCTTCATACTCTGTTTTCACAGATAATCCTAAAATTGCTTTTTGGTTGGATTTTAGTGGATGTTAGACTGATGAAGATAGTCGATGAAACAGCAGCAAACAAACAGCAATGCTACAAGAAGAATTTTGCTACAAGTGGTGATGCTATAGCAAACAGTAATGCTACAGAAAATAGCAACAAAAACAAGATTGGAGGTCCAAAGGGAAATTATCTTGCATGCCAATATTGTGGCAAAAAGGGTCATCCTCCTTTCAAATGTTGGAGGAGACCTGATGCAAAATGCAGCAAGTGTAACCAACTTGGCCATGAAGCTGTGATTTGCAAAAGTAAAATTCAGCAGCAAGAAGCAGATGCTCAAGTTGTTGATCAAGAGGAGGAGGATCAACTCTTTGTTGCTACTTGCTTCTCAGGCAGTGACTCAAGTGAGAGCTGGTTAATTGATAGTGATTGCACTAACCATATGACACATGACAAGGAGTTGTTCAAGGAATTAAGAAGCACAGAGATTTCAAAAGTCAGAATAGGCAATGGACAACATATAGCAGTCAAGGGAAAAGGCACCATTGCAATTGCAAGTTGTTCAGGTACAAAACTTATCTCTGATGTTCTCTATGTTCCAGAAATTGATCAAAATCTGTTGAGTGTTGGTCAGTTGTTAGAGAAAGGCTTCAAAGTACATTTTGAAGACAAATACTGCTTGATAAAGGATGCATCTGGTCAAGAGATGTTCAAGGTCAAGATGAGAAAGAGCTTCACACTTAACCCATTAGAGGAGGAGTAAGTTGCGTTTCCTACCAAGGAAAGTGCCACAGAGAAATGGCACAAGAGGCTCGGTCATTAACATCATCAAGGACTACTGGTCAGCCTGTCAAAGAAATTAGTAAGGGATTTACCTGTTTTAGAAGACCATCTTCCTCATTGCCAAGCATGCCAATATGGAAAGCAACATAGACAACCTTTTCCAAGAACAGCTTGGAGAGCAACACAACAACTTCAATTGATTCACACTGATCTAGCAGGACCACAAAGAACACCTTCTCTCAAAGGTAGCCTTTCCTATACTTCCTTCATTGATGATTTTACAAGATTGTTGATTTTTTTCAAAATTCAAACTGTGAAGTGGCTGGAGTGTTTTGAAGTTCAAGAAAATGGTGGAAACCAAAGTGGCTAAGAAAATTCAAGTTCTAAGGTCTAATAATGGAAAAGAAATACACCCTGTAGAAGAATTCAATTTATTTTGCGAGAAAGCAAGCATCGAACACTACCATACCCCTGCACACTCCACAACAAATGGAGTTAGTGGAGAGAAGAAATGTATATATAATCGAAATGTCAAGATGCATGCTCCACGAAAATCTTACCTGTGTACAATTTGGGCTGAGGCAAATACAGCAGTTTTACTTCAGAACAGGCTTCCCACGAAGGCAGTGAAGAATAAGACACCATTTGAAGCTTGGTATGGATATAAACCACCTCTAAATTTCCTTAAAGTGTTTGGTTGTTTGTGCTTCACCTATGTTCCTCAAGTTAAGCATGATAAACTAGACAAAAAGGCAATACAAGGCATCTTTGTAGGCTACAACACAATATCCAAGGCTTACAAAGTCTTTCAGCCACAAACTAGGAATATTGTCATAAGCAGAGAGGTGCACTTTGTGGAAAATGAAGAATGGAACTGGGAGACTTTAGAGGACTCAAATCAAGCTTCAAATCAACAAAAGCTAAACTTTCCTGTTGGAAGTGTCAAGGGGCAAAGAAATCAAGATTGGCAAAATGAGATGGTGGATAACATTCCAGTTAGAGGCACTAAATTGCTTTATGATATTTATCATAGATGCAACATTGCGGTTTGTGAGCCTGCAGGTTTTGAAGAAGCAAAAATGGATGGTAGCAATGAAGGAGGAGCTACACATGATCGAGAAAAACAAGGCATGGCTGCTTGTTGACAAACCTCAAGATAGAAAGGTCATTGGAGTCAAATTGGTGTTTAGAACCAAGCTAAATGTTGATGGCTCCATCAACAAGCACAAAGCAAGGCTTGTGGTTTAAGGCTACGCTCAGATTTTTGGAGTGGACTACTCAGACACATTTGCACCAGTGGCTAGGCTAGACACCATCAGGTTGACAAAAGAGCTGGAAAGTATACCAATTAGATGTTAAATCAGCATTTCTAAATGGTTTCTTGCAAGAAGAAATCTATGTTGAACAACCTAAAGGCTTTGTGAAGAAAGGAGAGGAAGACAAAGTTTATCTCCTCAAGAAGGTTTCTACGGATTGGAAGCAAGCTCCAAGATCTTGGTATAACAGAATTGATGATCATTTGCTAAGTTTAGGCTTTGTAAAAAGTCTATTTGAATCCATTCTTTACATCAAGCACAGTGAAGGTGATATCCTTGTTATTTCTCTTTATGTTGGTGATCTTCTGGGTGACTGGGGAATAATGTAGCTTTGATTGATGAATTTAAGCTGGAAATGATGAAAGTATTTGAGATGACTGATCTTGGATTGATGACTTATTTTCTCGGAATGGAGATCAAGCAAAGTCAAGATGAAGTTTTCATTTGTCAAAAGAAGTATGCAAAGGAAATTCTCAAGAAGTTTCATATGGAAGATTGCAAGTCAATGAGCACTCCTATGAATCAAAAGGAAAAGTTGAGCAAAGAAGATGGAACTGAAAAAGTGGATGAGGCACACTTTAGAAGTTTGATTGGAAGCCTGATATATTTCAGCAACAAGACCTGACATCTTCATGTGAGTATTTTATCTCGGTTCATGCACTGTGCAAGTGAAATACACTTGAAAGCTGCTAAGAGGGTGGCTAGATACATCAAAGGTACAATCAACTTTGGCATCAAGTTCAAGAAAAGCAAGGAATTCAAGTTGCTCGTTTCTCTTGAGAGTGCACTAGGCAGGATCTATTGATGACATGAAAAGTACCTCAGGGTACTGCTTTAGTTTTGGATCAGGAGTTTTTTCATGGAGCTCGAAGAAACAAGAAACATTAGCTCAATCTACTGCTGAAGCAGAGTTTGTTGCTGCAACTTCTGCTGTAAATCAAGCTTTGTGGCTGAGAAAGATATTGAGTGATCTTCATCTTGAGCAGAAAGAAGACACTAAGATCTTTGTTGATAATCAAGCTGCAATAGCTATTTCCTACAATCCAGTTTTTCATGGGAAAAATACAAATTTCAACATCAAGCTGTTTTTCTTGAGAGAAGTGCAAAAGGATGGTGCTGTAACTCTTGCTTATTGCAAAACAGAAGAGCAAATAGCTGATGTCTTTACTAAAGCCTTTAAGTATTCTGCTTTTGAATATTTCAATGTTTGTTGACTAGTCTCTAGGAAGTTGTTAATGTTCTGTTTTTCTGTTTTTAATGATGGCCTAATTATAGGACATTATTTTAGTGGTTAGTTATGTTCAGTCTTTAAATTCTAACTGATTCAAGGAATAAAAAGTTTTTCTTCCTTGATATAATCTCCTGATTCACTAAATTGTTTTTCTTCCTTCAAAGTTGTCTCTGTTTTTGCAGTTGCAACTTTACAAACAACAACAGTTTCAACTTGATGTCAAGAACGCATTCTTAAACAGAGATTTGATTGAGGAAGTTTATATGGATATACTTGCTAGATTTGAGACAAAGAATACACAAGGGAAGGTTTGCAAGCTGAGAAAGGCATTATATGGTCTTAAACAGTCACCTAAAGCATGGTTTGACAGATTCACCAAAGTCCTTAAACAAGATAGATACTTTGGTGGTTAGCAGACGACCACACCCTATTCGTCAAACACTTAACAGATTGGAGCAATGAGCATCACAGTTTTGATTGTATATGTTGATGATAATGTTCTCACAGGGAATCACAACGGAGAAATGAGAAGGCTTAAGATACTATTGTTCAAGGAATTCGAGATTAAAGACTTGGGGCACTTGAAATATTTCTTGGGGATGGAAGTGGCACGTAGCAGCAATGGAATTTCATTCTCTCAACACAAGTATGTTCTAGATCTCTTACGAGAGACCAGCATGAGTGGGTGCAAACCTGTTGAAACCCCTATGGATCCTAATACCAAGCTGGAGGTGGAAGACATGGTGTATTGGAAAGAAAATAAGAACAGGAATTTCACTTTTAAGTCTCTTTTTGGTGTTTTGGACTCTAGGAGTGCAGTCCTTTCCTATATATCATTTGGAACTCTTGTGTACCCTCCTAAAGTGGCTTCTTTACTTGAAGTCAGAGGACAAGGTCTTGGACCTTATAGATCAATTAAAAAGGAGGGGACCTTCTTTTGCTAATGGATGTTTCCTTTGTCTTGAAGATGAAGTGTCAATTGACCTTCTATTAATCCATTGCCCTAACACTAGGGTTCTATGGGAGTTAGTTTTCTCTATTTTTGGAGTGGTAAGTGGTCTTACTATAACAAGAGAGACCTTACTTGGATGGAATGGTTCATTTGTTCATAAAAAGAGGTTGAAGGTGTGAAGGTGGCTCCCTTATGCGTTTTTTAGTCATTTGGATGGAAAGAAATAGAATAGTTTTTGAAAATCAGGATCATTCTATTCAAAAATTGAAGAATTATTTTGTTTGTAGTTTATGGTCTTGGATCAAGGGGTTTATTGATGAAGGACCTCTACCTTTAGTCAACTTTTTGGATTAGATAGGTTCTGTGATGAGGCGGGTGAGTTGTTTTGATTTCTTGCCCTTGTGCCCTTAGGGCTTCTATTATATCTCATGTATGCTTAGTAGTTAGTACAATCCTTCGGGCTTTTTATTGATAAACTTCACAAGTGCATTTATCTACACAATAATGGAAAAGAGTCATCTTTCTATTTTTGTTTCTTATTTCTAATGAAGATAAGTGTTAAACGACCAACTCTCCTAAAAGCTCAAGCTTGTAGGATTTGGATTTAATATGAATATCATGCTTTTAACACCCTCCCTCACGTGCAGCGCCACACCCGCACATGAAGAGTCAAACAAACCAAATAGAGCCCTCCATGAACTTTCAAATCAACAAATGGGGAATAAATTGCAAAGAAGTGGCTCAAACCCAGGACCTCATGCCAAACTAGACTCGATACCATGTTAAATGACCAACTCTCCTAAAAGCCTGCTTGTAGGATTTGGATTTAATATGAATATCATGTCTTTAACAATAAGAAAAATAAAGAAGTTTTCTTCTCTTCAAATCTAAAGATGTACTTTGGCTCCACTCCCACCCCAGGTGGCTTTTCTTAGAGGATCAATCTGATTCCCCCGTTGATCTTTAATCCTGCTCCTTTTTCATAATCCTTGCTGTTTGGTAGGACATGGCATCTTTCCTCATAGAACATTTCATTATTACTAGAAGTTTATGCTTCTAACCTTTAGAAAAAAAAGGACAAATAGAAAGAAAAATAATTCTTCCATCCGATAATGGAAAAATTAAAATAATTGAACGGAGAACTAAAAATAAAATGAAATTTAAATACATATATAGGGAATCAGAATAGAGGAAACAAAAACTGACCCAGAACAAGGTTTCCCACTGTGTCAGTGGTGGCTGTCATTGAAATAGACAAGGCTTGCCCTTGATCTCGATACTGAACTCATAGTATGCTGAGCTATAACTTCATGGTTGGTATAACCCACCTCCATCAGACCATGCTTCAGCCGGAGTAAATTGAAATTCTCTAGAACAAGCAGGTGACCCTGTCATTCAGATCGTGCAAGTTAGGATTTACTTATATAGAACATACAAAGTCACCAAAGGGATTCATTGTAAAGAAATTTTTTACTGAAAATGTGCCACAGGAATAGAGAGAGAGAGAACTTAAATCCCAACATTTTCCTTCTGAAAAATTTAGAATGTGTAATATATTTTCCACAAGATTCCAATTTATGGTACCAAATGTGAATACAAATCACAAAGGGTGTGAGAAATAGTCTACAAGAGAGTGGTTTCAAAGAATCCCATTAAAACAATTAAAATCATTCCCTTTTTAAGGTCCAATTCAACACAAGAGGAAAAGGCAATAAAATAATAAGCATTACATTTTGAAAAAATTAAGCAATGTCAAACATGGTCCTCATTCTATTGATGGGATTAAACTCACCAAAATGTTTTCCGAGTCATTCTCATAAAAGCACTTTTATACTATATCACCTCTTTTAGAAATTGTTAAGGACTAGTCTCCTAATCCATTCAGGATTCTTTTCCTTTTCTTTTACTTCCTAGTTAGACTTTAACATTGTTTTCGCTCTCAACACTAGAGTATATATATGTATTTTTCCTCCTTTGTAAATTAATGAAAATACAGAATTCATTCTCTCAACATGGTATTAGAGCCATGTAAGAGCTCGAGAATATACGGGTTAAGGTTTTGCCAGGTACTCCGCTGACTCCATCCAACGATTGCGGCCTCACTCCAACAGACATAATCGTCTTCGCACACCTTCTGAGCCACCCACCGTCGTGAACAACCCTTCACCTAAAATTTTCCTGGGCGAGATTTTCCAACCACCCCATCTCTGCTAGCTGACACTCCACTAGGATCGCCAGAGTCGGCTCTCGCCGGTGCAAAAATCTTCTGTGACGATCTCACATCTCCTCCATGCGCACCACGCCACCACTATCTCACACACGCCGGCGTGTGAGGGCGCGTGACAGCTTCTCCGGTAGCCGAACTTCATCACCTGAGTCGCCTGCCGCTGATCTACTAGCCTATCTCTCTGGATCTCTGATCCAACACCTGCATCTGCACTTTTTCCTCTGTTTTGTGTCCGGCAGCTATACTTTTCTGGGTTTTCTTGATTTTTCCAACACCCAACGACATCTACAGGATTTCGAGAGTTGTTTTAGTTATGATCTCTTACTTTTTGGTTTCTATGGCTACCAAAGGTTCAATCTTTTCTCCCATTTTGGTTGCATCTGCTATTATTACATCAGAGAAATTAGCTGCATACCCCGATTGCACTCAAACATCCATCACGCTTTCCCATACCGCAATGCCTATGCTTCGCTTACATGCCTGACCCCCGGATTCTCGATTCCGAGTCTTTGATTATCTTTCCAATAATGATATTTTTCTTCCCTACTCTTTACTCTCCTTTACTCCATGGTTACTTTAGCTAATGGATCTCAAACCATAGCTAAAGGAATCATTCAAGATGCCCTTCCTTCCCTACCCCTTACTCGGCCCTTTCTGCTCCTCGGGATTCTCCTTTAATTTGATTTCCATCGCAAGTCGACTCCGCGATCTTAATTGTTTGGATTACCTTTTCCGACCACTCATGTCACATCGCAAGACTGAGTACTGGGCGCACGACTGCATGTGGACGTGAATCCTGCGCCTCTTTCATCTTAGCTCGCCTTCACCTTCCACTCAAGCCAGACTTCCCATGGATATTCCTCTCCTTATTCACAATCGTTCTCGTCATCCGAACATTTCTACAAAGTTTCAAAAAATGGTTCTCGCTTTTCTAGCTCACATTCCCTCAATCGAGTGTGAGTCATGTCGCCTTAGGAAACAAACTCAGGCCTCATTCCCCAAGCATCTAAATCAACGAGCAAAATCTCCTTCAAGTCATTCCACACCGATATTCGGGGTCCTCTGGCCAGTCTATCTTAGGTTTTGGTACTTTGTTACTTTATGTGATGATTATTCCTCAGCCGTGATTTGCTATTTTTAAATTTAAAACTCAGGTTTGAGTTATTCTCTATTTTTAAGAAGTTCCATGCTGAAATTCGAACTCAATTTAATACTTCCATTCGTATCCTACGAAGTGATAATGCCAAGGAATATCTTTCTGTATCAGTCTCCTCCTTTATGTCCCCTACACGGATTCTTCACTAAATCCTCTCAGGCTTACACCTCAATGTATCGGAGTGGCTAAAGCCGCAAGAACTCACATTTAGTCAAAACCACAGACTCTCTTACTCATCATAAGGTTCCTCAACGCGGGGATGCTATCTAAATTTTTTGTTATTTGGATTAATCGTATGCCATCATCCATTTTACATAAATTCAAATCCTCTATGTCATCCTTTTTCCTAATCAACCTCTCTTCGCCTTCCCAGGTCTTCGGGTTGTGTCCTGCTTTGTTCATTCTTACTCCTAAAAAGACAAGCCCCCACCAAAGCAACTAAGTGTGTCTTCTGCTATTCTCGACTCAGCAAGTTATCGAGCGTTATTCCCCACCGACACCCGCATTCCATCTCGCTCGCTGTCACTCTTTGCGGTTCCTCCTTCCTCTCCAGAGGATCCTCGTGTTTGAGCATCTTACATGTCCCTCTCAGCCTTACCACCTGCATTCCCTCCACCCACTTCCGACGCCGTGGATCGAATTCACTTCAAGTTTATACTCGCCCTCATCCTCCCAACAAGGCCTCACACCTCTTCTATGCCACCGTCATCTCCTACTCCAATTCCGCAACCGCCTGATGATCTACCTATTGCCATTCGGAAAGGTACTCGCTCTACTTGTAACCCACATCCTGTTTACAATTTTCTAAGCTATCATCGTTTATCCTTACCATACTTTGCCTTTGTTTCCACCTTATCTTATGTCTCTATCCCATAAGCACTAGCGAGGCTCTCTCATCCGAGCTCGAACCGCACCTGGTCGGCGGGTGCCGACGCTCTTTCCTCCACTCCGCACACGCGGTACCACACTCTTCCTCCCGGCAAGTCCCTACTGGCCAAGCCGTCGGGTTTATACTAGCGGCGGGACTCGATGCAGGCGCGCACGACTTAAGGCCCGCGAAGGGGTATACTTAGCAATATGGCTTGGACTATTATGATACATTTTCTCCACAACCAAGATTGCCTTTGTCACTGGGCTTCTATGGCTACTACGCGCTCACGCCCCTTGTATGGATATCAAGAATGTCTTCCTTCATGGTGACCTCGTTGATGAGGTATATATGGAGCAACCGCCTGGTTTTGTTGCTCAGGGGGAGTCTGGTTTGGTATGCAAGCTACGTCATTCCTTATATGGTCCAAACAGCCTCGAGTCGGGGTTTGTAGCCGATTTAGCTCAAGTGGTTCAAGAGTTTAAGTATGATTCAAGCACACAACAAACCATTCGGGTTTTTTATCATCATACTCTCCGACCGTTGTATTTACTTTGGATTGCTTACGTACAAGACGCCATTACGCATGCTGAACATGATGGTAGCCCGTAACTCAAACAACACCTCTTCTACCACTTTCGCACAAAAAGACTCGGGGGCTCAAGCATTTTCTGCGCATCGGCGCAGTCAAATTTCTTTAAATTCCAGCCGATTATTTCTAAAGTATAAATACCTTCGGATATACTGCATATCGTATGTCGGATCAGAAACCTCGTAGACACCCTACGGATCCAAATGTCAAATCAAGTACTGTGGACAAGGGGAGCCTCTACAAGATCCAGGGAGATATCGACGACTTGCAGGTAAATTGAACTATCTCACTATCACCCGACCCGACATTTCTTTTCCTATGAGCATAATTAGTCAGTTCCTATAATCACCTTATGATGGCCATTGAGATGCTACAGTTCGTATTCTCCGTTATGTCAAAGGAACACCAGGTCAAGGGATGTTATATGAGAACAAAGGTCATACCTTAAATCATTGCCACAAAGGATGCGTGAACAAGGTGCTCACCCACCAATGTGACTTTCTACATCAGTATCAGGTGTTCATCGGGAGGTAATTTAACATCTCGAAGAATAAGAAACAAGATGTAGTAATCCGGGATCTAAGTATAAAGCTGGCACCGAGCTACGGCCTTAACAACATGTGAACTCATACGGTCAAGCATCTCCCTCCAAGAGCCAAGATTCGGGGAAGGATGAACAGACGGAGCTTATATGTGATAATCAAGTCCTGCCAGATATTTCATCTAACCCAGCTTTTCATAAGAGGACCAAGCACATCGGCGAATTGCCACTTTATCGAGAAAGATCGAGACGGATGCATGATTACTACCTTTGTCAACTCTAATAACCAACTAGCGATATCTCTCACTAAGTCTCTGTATAGCCCTAGATAAAGTAAATATGTGACAAACTCAAGTGCTTTTGATCCATAAGGTTCAGCCAGTGGGAGTGCTAAGGATTTTCAGTCTCCTAATCCATTTAAGATTCTTTCCTTCTCTTTAGTCCCTACTAGACTCTAACTTTGTTTCTTTTCGCCTCCTAACACTCGAATATATATATACGTATTTTTCCTCCTATGTAAATTAATGAAAATACACTCTTTTTCCTCAACAGTAAACAATTCTATGAAAATCGCTAAGGCTCAATATAAATAAGAAAAGGATTCAATATGATACAAAAGACAAAAGTGATAAGTGTTTGTCCAAAAATTACTTCAAGCGATTCCCTTTTTTAATCTTTTTTTTTAAAATAGGTAAAGAAAATCGTTGAAAAGAGCAGCCAAAACAATGACTCCAATACACCCATCTAAATTTAAATTAATATAACTTTTCATATGCTTAATTTTTGTGAGGAAAGTGTTAGATATTGCATACTTTTCCTTTATTTGCCTTATCAGACAGGAGTCCTATATATATATATAAGTCCAATATGTAATGTGTAGATTGAGATTCATTATTCCTCGAGGGAAATAATAAAATTAGGAATTCTCTATTTTTCTCTCACATGGTATCGTGAGCCAAGAGAGAAAACCCTAATTTTTCAAGGCGATCGTGTTTCATTCCGATCTTCTTCTTCGTCGCCGGATCTCCTTCTCACCATCATAGCCCCGGCGCCTCACACCCGCCGCCGGCGACTTCCCCCGAGAGTTTTCCCACGAAACCACATTCGGGCCGCCAGAGGGCCGATTCACACGCCGGCCACCCCACGGAACCAAAGATCCCACGCGCCACGCTGCCTCCGCAGCCCCGGGCCGCCCACGCCGGCCGCGGCTCCTTCTCCGTGACGCGCTCCACAAACAGTGGTCGTCCGGCCGCCGTCTGTTCTAGCCTCCTCCGGTGGTCCATTCGAAGACCTCTTCTCCACTCCGCTCTGCCGCCGCCGTCGCCTTCAAATAGCTCACGCCAGCCGTCCCTTCGCTTCTTCTTCGCCGTCTGCGCCATCTTCAAATGCTTCGGCTCATCTTCAGACTCTCTACTTATTGTCCCTTTTTTCTTCATCTTCAAGCTCCATACCCGTGATTCGCCTCTTATTAGGTCCTTCAATCCAAACGTGGTTCAATCTCCGCCTGGATATGCGTTCAAAAATTCTATTTTTACGTCATATCTCCGGATCTCCTACTATCACATCGTAAAAATTGATTGGTAAGGAGAATTATCTCTCCGGTCACCGTGGAACTCGTTCATGACAGGTTATGGAGGATCATCTTATTACACCTGAGGATGATATACCCGCGCCGACAAGGTGCACCGAAGAAAGCAACATGCACAACTATGTAACAGATACGGGCAAAAATATTGATCCAAAAATTTTGCTTCATCTTTCTGCTTACAAAACATGTTCTAAGTTTTAATCGTGCAAAAGCTCTATACACGAATGATATCCAATGGCTCTTATAAGGTGGCTTCGCTATCATAATATCCTCACAACAAGACATGGATCTATCTTAATTATATCGCTTCGACGCTTCCAGAGTGAGTTCCTCGATATCGATGCCTCTTAATAGCGACGCCGCTCAACAAACGCAGTGCCGACAAGTTCTTTATGGTCCTTACTCATCAAGCCTCCGTCCGGACCCTGAGACCTCCGAGATCATATCTTCCCGGGCAATCTGGGCCCCGATGATGTGGTCGTCGCCTCCTCCGTATCTCCTCCACACAAACTTCGCTATCCGATGTTCCCTTTAGATTCTTCGTGTTAGTTTCTCATACTAACCTTCTGGGAGGACGCAGCCGGGTATTCGAGGTCGAGAGGGACAACGTCCTCATCGCCTCCTATCGCGAATAAGCTCGCCACACCCGTGATCGCTGCTATCATTGTACGGACGCCCTCCCCGTGACCGCACACGTGGCCCGCCTTTCCGATTCCACTCTCGGGCCGCCCCTGCACTGAGCCCCGCACATCTCAAAGCACGTTCCTCCTAATCGACGCTGAGTATGATGCCTATCGTCGCGATCACGCAGCCCAAGTCGACTCGCTGCCTCTGGCGCCTGCACCTGCAATGCCTCCGCCTCGCCTTTACTCATACATCTTCTCGACCCTGATTCTGTGACCTCGTGCTTCCGACACATTTCCGGTAATAAAGATCTTTCTCTTCTCTTACTAATACCCCTACTTTTACCTACTGCTACCTTAGCTTAATGGTTCCCTAAACTCGTGGCTAAAGGTATTGGTTCGTCTCATCCTCTCCCTTCCTACCTCTCACCTCTCGTCCTTATACTCTCAGTGTCCCTTAATCTTATTTCTATCAAGAAAATTCACTACTCTTAACCTGCTCCATTATTTTTTCTGATAAATTCATGACCTTGCAGGATCGGAGTACGGAAGACGACAGACGGACGTGAGTCACGTGGCCTCTATCACCTCACCCGCAATCATCTCCCGTAGCCATGCTTTCCACCGATGCTCCACTCCTCATCCACGTCCGGGCCACCCTAGTCTTTTCCGCAAGATGGTCCCTCCTCGCTTTTTCCACTCTGTCGCCACTGCAGGTGGAGTCCCGCTGTACTGAAACATACTGTCTCGCTCCTGCAGCCAGCTTGCATGACTCAGCAACATCTCCTTTCGACCTTGTCCACACCGATGCCTCGTGGTCCCTATTTGACCGCGTCATACTTCTTTAGGCTTTCTTATTTCACATACTTCATCATAGACTATTCTCGATTTATTCTGGTTGGTTTTTAATGAAAACTCGAGCTGAGTTATTTTCTATTTTCCGTAAATTTTATGTCGAAATTCTTAGCCGCTCAATATTTCTATTCGTGTGTTACGTAGTGATAATGCCCTAGAGAATATTTTTCACACCTCTTTATTTCATTTATGTCCCAAATACGGGATCCTTCATCGCCTTCTCAGGCTCATACCTCAACAAAACGGGGTAGCTTAACGTAAGAATCGCCATCTGTTGAGACAAAACAGATTTCTCCTTCTCCACTATCATTCTTCGTTGGGACGCCCCATACCTTGTTATTTGATTAATCGTACGCTCATCCGTATTACATGCCCGCATTCCCATTCACTTCTTTCCCCGGCCCAACCTCTTTTATTTCCTTCCTCCTCGTGTTTTTGGTCAGACTTGCTTTGTTCATATTCTCAATTCCAGACAAGACTGAAGTCAAATGCACTCGGATGCAGGTGAATAGGTCTAGATATCTAGCTCGAGAGCACTAATATCTCATCATCATTTCTCACAGAGTCACTGAGATCTCTCCCTGAGTCTGCTGAAACGGAGTCTACCCACTGTCTCGATTATATCGCCTGCTCACCTAACATCTGGATCAGGCGGTTATCAACACATTACGTCCGACTGCCAGTCGCGGATCTACGTCGGTGGTAACACTCACATAATCACCCACGACACTCGAAATACACATCGACATTCCACCCATCAGATGAGCCTATTTCCACCGCTTCTTCCAAGAACAACGGCGAGGCACTTTCTCCACCGAAATGGGCGATGTGCAATGTAAGATGAAATACGCTTCCAGACTCCACCGCACTCGATCTAGCTTGCTCGGCTACGCAGGTTTCAGCTTATTGTCAAGTGTCTACATACAAGAAGGCTGGGTCCTGGCGCACAGCCGACGCTTTAAGGCTCCGCTGGGTTGCTAGCGATATACTGTTTGAGGTTCTGATACGGTGACACCTTTCCCCGCTGCCAAGATTGCTTCGTCTGCCGCTCTCTCCACGGCCGCTAAGTGTGTTCCCGGCCGTCATTGATATTAAAAATGCTTGCGGTGATCTCACGAGGAAGTTTCTATATGGAGCAACCACTTAAGGAACTGTTTGTGGGAGTTCGTTTAGTGTGCAGTGCCACGCCGCCCTTCGCATATGGCTTCAAGCAATCTCCTCGAGCATAGCTCGCCGCTTTTAGTTCTCGCTTGTTCAAGAATTCGCATGCTTCGCAAAGACAGTTATAATTATCTACTTTTTTATCATCATAACTCTTCTGGGCAAAGTTGTATTTGTCTCGGTTGTTTAGCGTGGATGACATCGCTATTACGGCAAAGGATCGTGATGGTATTCAAACTAGCAACATCTTTTCACTCACTTTCAAACTAAAAAAGACTCTGGGAAACTCATATTGGGAACAGATAGCTCCAATCCAAGCCTGTGTAGTCCTTTCCAATCTAAGCATGCTTAGACATCTGAAGAAACCGAGATGTTAGGACTCCAAACCAATGATGACTCCGGCTGGATCCTAATGTCAAGCTCTGCACTCAGACAGGGGAGTCTTCTGAGATCCCGAGAGACAGGACCGGTAGGTAAACTCGACCATCTCACCACACGGCCTCTATTACCTTCCTATGTTGTTAGTCACCCTACGCCACCAGATGTTTCACCGATGTCGTAATCCGCATTCTTCGATATATTAAAAAGTACACCAGGTCAAGGTGTGTTGTACGCAGAACAGAGGTCACACCAAAGATGTCACACAGACAGACGCTCACACCACGTATAGACGCCTCCACTTCCGGCACGTGTTTTCAATGTAGCAACCTAATATCCGGAAGAGGCGAAACAACATGTAGTGGCTGATCAGAATGGGTCAGAGATCGAGCTACGGCCTTGGCAAATATGCACTGATATATCGGACGATTCCTCCAGAGTCGAGACGGAAAGGGTGCATCGCATCGGCTCATTTGTGATAACCAGTCGCATATTGCATCCAATCCATTTCTTCCATGAAAGGACCAAACACATTGAAGCTGGACTGCACCATTAGAGAGAAGATCGCATCGATGTATAGCGCCTGCCTTGTCAATTCAAAATGATCAACTAGCGCATTTTTACCAAATCTCTCGCAGGTCCTAGAATTAACACATTTGTAACAAGCCTGTGCATGTATATATGCTCCAAATCGAGGAAAAGTGTTAGATATTGTACATTTTTTCCCTTTATTGTCTTAACAGACAGAGTCCTATATATATATAAGTCCAATATAATATAGAGATTGATTCATTATTCCGAGGGAAATAATAAAACAGGGAATTCTCTATTTTTTCTTCGCAGCACACAAAAATTAAATGCACTTTTAACCTTCCAAGAATCATTCCTACATTGACTCTCAAGTCCTTCAATTAACATGTTTCAAATTTTAAACTATGCCTCCTCAAGGTAAAACTATTGTATCATGATAGTAGATACTTCCACTGAAGCCATTAAAATCTTCAAAACTGAAGAGAATACACTTATCACAACAAATTAAAATACTTGCCACATGCAACAAGTACCAATACATTCTAGTTCAACCTGGGCTTTGCTGTGTGGACATCCAATTACAACATCTGAATTTCTAAGCAAATCATTCATTAAAGACCCACTCCAACAGCCAGCCGCCACAACAAAGGCCTTTTTACCGTACAAGATATTCTTGGAAGTTTGAACAGCTTCAATTTCCCCAGTATTATCAGATCTGTAAACATAAGATCCTATAAATCACTCAACCATATCACTAGTACATAAACCCATTTGAATCTCATTTTTAATAATAATTTCAGAAGAGCGCAACAAGGATGTTGATATACCTTAACAACAAAGTAGCCGGATCATTGAAGAACTCTGCATATCTGCCTTCTGATGCAAAAGCCTTATTAGCCTACAAAATCCATAATTACATTGATTAACTTAAATAAATGCCCATAGTCAGACTTCATTGAAGTACAAGCAAACAAGGTAATTGCCAACAGAGAAAACATTGAAGGAACCTTTCTAATAAATGCAACCGCACGGCGAGCATCCAATTGGCAGTCATCAGGAAGAAAAGCAGCCCCACCTTCTTTCTCAACCATAACTGCTGGTTCCTTTACGAGTACTCATTGCTACATTAAATATTCTAAGGTTTCACCTAGCTTCAGCAAGTTTATTCACCTTCTTTTAACATGCTGATTCTTTTAAGAGTTCTCCCACTAACAAACTTCTGTAAATAAGAATACCACAAAATAATTTGCTGCCACTCTTCATCAGAATGTAATGACATTAATCATTAGACAACAATCAATTATCAGAATAATACAAGAAACAAACACACACACATGCATGTATATATATATATATATAGACAACAGTCAATAACCCTTTTTTTTTTCTTTTTGTGAATTAGTCAAGTTGAATACATGCATACATACATAAAATATTGTATCAATATTTCATCAGAGGTAAATTAATGTCGAAACACATTAACTTCAATAGACAACGATCACACTGAATGTATTACAAGTGCAGTGGAAATATAGAGGAGACAAAGTAGAAAATTTTATTGATTAAAAATGTGCTGGGATCATACACATAAATAGGAAAGATAGGTGTTGAGAATCATAGAATATTCTTAGATATTCTATTTATCTCCTACCTTGTGTACATTATCCTCCCTTCCTTTTTTTTTATACTTTATTTTGTTTCCTTTTGTTCCATTCTTTTCAGAGCATATAGGTGTCTCTATAATTGTTATTTCATTCAATCAATAAGAAAATATTCTTTTTCTATCCTTTCACATGTATCGCAGCCATGGTATCAAAGAGCTATGGAAGGTCTGGGATACGGGTTTCGGGGCGCATGTTTTCATCCACCCCATTTAGTGGTCAGGTTTCCTCCAAATTTCCACCCCCACCTCCATCACGAGAAGCTCCAAGCCCTCCGCCGCAGAACCACCTACCTTCGAAAAAATGCAAACTTTTCCGTGATTGCCCAAATCGCCGAGACCCCATCGTTGCATCTGGGACTCGGGATTCCTACTAACCGAAGAAACTCCGACATCAACCAATCGGTGACGCTCCTCCAAGCACCATTTTCCTCTCCGTCGCTATTCTCCACACGCCAGAGCATAGGCCACTTTCCAGTGACAAGCCTCCACTCAGAGACTCACAATCGCCGACGAGCACTCTGCACTCCCGGTCCCTCCATCTAAAAACTCCGTAGAAGTGTGGCCCGCCATTTTGTCTCGATAGACTCAAAACCCTGAGTTTTCCGCCGCATCTCCTTCCTCCCTCTAATTTTTCCGAGGATCTACTGCATCTCTGTGCTCTCAAGAGTTCTAAATGCCTTCTAAAAGGTGTTCAACAAATCTCAAAACTGATTTCTGGATGCTCGCTTCATGGTCGGCAAAGGGAGCTTATCCACACCTCCGAGTTATTCTACACCCACCGAGCATAAGCAAGACCCACCTCACTGTGCAACAACTTGCATCCATTTCATATTTAGTCAGTCTGCACTCCAGAATCCCTTTGCTTGCCTCTTACATTCATCTGGACCCTGGATTCTTGATTCTAGAGCCTCTAATCCTCTTCCGCAGAGACCTTTTCCTCCCTTACCATACAATCACCTCACTTACGATCATTTAGCCACGGATTTCAAACCACATTAGCGGGAACTCCCATCCCCATACATCCTCTTCCCTTCCATACTCCCTACTTTTGTCCTTTATGGTCCATTCTCCTTTAATACATTTTAACAAGAATTGACTCGTGGACTCCATCTGTTTGATTACCTTTTCCGATAATTCGGGCCACTGGCAGACCTATAATAAGGAGGACACTGCATGTGATGTGAGTTTCAAGGTCTTTTCATCTCAACTCACCTTCATCTTCTCTCACATCTATGGATACTCCTCTCCTTATTCATAGTAGCTGGGTCATCCGAATATCCAAGTTTCTGGAATGGTTCTCGCTTCTGCTTGTCCTCAATCGTGAGTCGTAAACACAGGAAACATACTCAGGTCCCATTCCCGTGCGCTAGATCAACGCGACAAAGTCTCCTTTCAAGTCACCACACTAATGCTCGTCCTTCCTGACCAGCTCACCAGTTCCTAGTGCTCTGTCACTTAATGAAAATGATTATTCTCATCAGATCACATTTTAATGAAAACTGTTGCTAAGTTATTCTCTATTTTCCGTAAGTTCCATGTTGAAGTACAAACTCAATTTAATACTAATTCATATCCTATTATATGATACTAAGAACATCCTTCAGACCATTCTTCCTTGTCCTCACATGAGATTTTCATTAGTCCTCTGCACACACTCTCCAGTAACATAATGGGAGGTTTGAGCCATCCTTCGTTGAAACCGCCAGACTTCTCCACTCTATAAGATTCCTAACTATCTTGGGATGCTACCTTAGCCGATTTGTTATTTGACTAATCATGACATTGCCTTACATGATCAAGTCCCTCATTCCATCATATTTCCTAACCAACCTCTCTTTCGCCTTCCCCCTTGTGTCTGCTTTGTCTATATTCTTACTTCCAAGTAAGACAAGCTCTCAACCAAAGTCGCGAAGTCTTTCTTCGTTATTATCAAGCATTTCTGTACCACTGTCCGCACAATCGAAGCACTGCTTCCACCTAACTCATCTCCTATAGTGTCTTCCTCCACAACGTCGGTCTTACCGTCTCCCGATGATCTTCCCATTGTCATTCGGAAAGGTAATCATTCATCTCGTAACCATCATCCTATTTATAACTTTCTGACTTATCACCGCTTATTTTCACCATATTCTACCTCGAAGCTCCACTCATCCTTCCGCTTCTCTTCCTAACCGCACAAGAGCCTCTCCTCATCCGATAAAAAATAGGTAATGGTCAGAAGAAATATTGGTTTCATCTCATCGAACATAATTAGTCACCCACCACAAGAAGTCTCCACAGTCGTCACAAGTGTATATAGTTGGATCATCCAAATGGGTTATATGGGACAAATTTTAAGGATCATGAATGTTATGTATACTGCTGTATATGGGCTACTAACCATTATGATACTCTTTTCTCCTATTGCCAAGATAGCTTATGTCTGCCTCTCCTCCTCTACGGGTGCTATGAGATCTCAATTGCTTCAAATGGACATCAAGAATGCATTTCTCCATGGCGACCTCGTAGAGGAGGTATATAGGGAACAACCACTTGGTTTTGTTGCTCAGGGAGAATCTGGTTTGGTATACAGGTTACATCGTTCCTTACATGGCCTAAAGCAATCCCCTCGAGCTTGGTTTCCGCCGATGAACTGGTACAAGAGTTCGTATGACTCGGCGACACGTACCACTCAAGCCATCATCATACGAGTTCACAAAAGGTACAGATTTGATCGTCTACGTGGATGACATTGTTATCACTGCAATGAGATCAAGATGATATTCAAAGGTCAAACAAAGATCTCTTAGCCTATTTCTACTAAGGACTTAGAAACACAAGTATTTTCAGTGACTGAGATAATCAATCTAAATCGACGGTTAATCGAGGTGAGGCTGAAATATTAGGAATAAACAAGTATAAGTAGATTGCAACCTAGAGGCACTTATGGATCCAAACATGTTTATACTAGACAAGGGGGAGCCTCTACGTGGATCCAAGGAGATAACAACGACTGCGGGAAAATTAAACTATTCACCATCACCCCAACCAAACATTTCATTTCCAAGGAGTGTCGTGAAGCTCACCCCGCAATCACAATATGATAGCCACCGGATGCCGTGATTCATCCTCCGATGAGACAGGAACACTAACCCAAGGGGTGTTATATGAAAGTAAAGATCACACCCACATCGTTCTGCACAAGGATGCAGACCAGTACGTGGAGAGACCGTCCCACACTCCGCTTTCTCCCACGCGGGGGGTCATCCCTCCCACAAGAGCTTCATAGCTCCCTGCCTTCCATCCGTCCCATCTTCTTGTTTTGCTCCATTTTTGTCTCCGACACCCTCTCTCCGAAATTTTTAACTGCCTAAAGTTTTTCCAAAGAACCCAACACCTCTATAGGCTTCCTTTCACCTTCAAGAATGTGTTTAGTCCTGAGTACTCTGTTTTCTTGCCGATTTAGTTGATCGGTAGCTGATTCCACTTCTATGGCTATCAAAGGG
The DNA here is from genome assembly GCA_016808115.1 of Tetrastigma voinierianum. NCBI lineage: Eukaryota > Viridiplantae > Streptophyta > Magnoliopsida > Vitales > Vitaceae > Tetrastigma > Tetrastigma voinierianum. The sequence goes on along the minus strand of JAEQBH010007970.1, from coordinate 15,219 downwards.
GAGCTCATCCACACCCTCGGGAGTTATTCTCACTCAACGAGTATATATACATTCCACTCACTCAGCAACCAAGTCTACATCCATTTCGCATGCTGCCTGCATCGATAATGCTCGCTGCTTTGCACCCATCCGATCCATGGATTCTCGATTCTAGAGCCTCTGATCACCTTTCTGGTAATAAGGATCTTTTTTCTTCCCTTACTATTACATTACCTTTACCCGTGATTACTTTAGCTAATGGATCAAACGATGCATAAGAATCACCCGCATGTCCTCCCTTCCGCTGCACTCTTACCATCCCTACTTCATCGTCTTTTAATCTCGATTTCTATCGTCACTCAGGACTTAATTGTCTGATTACCTTTCGATAATTCACATCATAAGACCTGAGTACAGGAGGACGATTAGTAGACGGAGTTTCTGCAATTTTTCATCTCAACTCCTTCATCTTCCATCATTAGGGACATGGGATACTCTCTCCTATTCAAAGCCTACCATCCGACATTTCCAAGTTTTGGGATAATGGTTCCTCGTTTCAGTTTGTTCAACACCTGAGTGAGTCATGTCACTGGGAAACATACTCAGGTCCCATTCCCAAAGCCTGATCGCTGACACAAAGCCCCACTTCCTGCTTGTCCACTGACTGTGTCCTTCCCACCGTAGCCCACCTTTGGGGTTCCAGATATTGTCACTTTTTTTATATGATTATTCTCGCCGCATTGCTATTTTAATGAAAACTCGAGCTAAGTTATTCTCTATTTTCTAGAAGTTTCATGCTGAAGTTTGAACTTAATTTGATACTTCAATTCGTATCCTACGAAATGATAATGCCAAGGAGTATCTTTCTGGATCATTCTCCTCCTTTATGTCCCTCACACGGATTTTCACACCCTTTACGCGTTACACTAAATATAATGGAGGGAAGGAAAGCGTAAGAACCGGCCATTTAGTTGAAACCACTCACACTCTTCTACTCCATCATAAGGTTCCTCAACGTTTTTGGGGGGATGCTATCTTAACCGCTTGTAATTTGATTAATCGTATGCCATCATCCATCTTACATGATAAAATCCCTGTTCCATTCTTCCCCTTGTATTTTGGTCAGGTTTGTTTGTCCATATTTCACTCGACAAGACAAGCTTTCAGCCAAAGCCACGTATGTGTCTTCCTTTGCCATTCCCACCAATGAGGCGGTCATGGTTACTCAGATACACATCGAGAGACTTTGTCTCTCGCTGATGTCACCTTTGAGAACTCTTTCTATGTTCCCCCACCACCCACCCTCCATCGATCACATTCACCCTTCTTTATCCATCTCAATATCTCATCCGTACCTCCCCATACTCCATCTCAAATCCATCGAGGTTTATACTGCTGTTTACAGACCGACACCAAAAACAACCAACTCATCTCCTATGGCGCCTCCTCCACGACTGGTCTACTGCTCGCGCACCATTATTGCCTCTAGCGTACTTGCCTCTCAACCCCATCTTATTTATAATTTCCTAACTGCACAATCAGCCATCTTCACCATATTCTCGCTTTTATTTCCACCCGCCTTCTGCTTCTTCCTACAACTACGATGAGTCTCATTTCATCCAAGCTGGAATCAGGCAATGGTTGAAGAAATGACTACTCTGCATTCTACTGACACATGGGACCTAGTCACCTTTACCTACCGTGTCTCCCGTTGGTCATGCCAAGGTTTACATTGCTAAAATTGATTCGAATGCAAAGTGGACCGTCTTAAGGTTCGTTTAGTCGCTAAGGATATACTCAAATATATGGTCCCATTGATTATGACATTTTTTCTCCTATTGCCAAGATGGCCTATCGGTCTTCTCATGGCTACCATGATCTCGTCCCATCGCTTGACAACAAGAATGCATTTCCTTCCATGGCTAACTTAATGGTGAGGTGACATATGGAGCAACCTCCTGATTCATGCCTCGTGGTCTAGTCGGTATGTGCCGCCCTTATATGGCACGCAGCGTTCCTCGAACCTAGTTTAGCGCTTTAGTCTCGTGGCAAGAGTTCAGATCTCTGAGTACACTGACCACTCGTCTTCGATCATACACGCTTAGACAATGCATCTATTCATTACAGGTGAGACAAGACAGTATAGCGTGTATAAAGGATCAAAATGATATTCGAAAACTTAAACAACATCTCTTCAAACTACTCGACAAAAGACTTGGGAAAACTCAAATACTTAGAATCGAGATACCGCCTGTCCTGTGTGTTGGTGTCTCAAATAGTATGTCTCAGATATATTGAGGAAACTCAGATGCTAGACTGTAAACATATAGATACTCCTATGGATCCAAATGTCAAGCTTGTACTTGAACAGGGGGAGCCTCTACGAGATACAAGGAGATATCGGCGACTAGTGGGGAGACTGAACTACTTCACCATCACCCGACCAAACATTTCCTTTCCCGTGAGTGTAGTTAGTCAGTTCCTGCAATCACCATGTGATAGTCACCGGGATGTTGTGATCCATATCCTTCGTTATATCAAAGGAATATCAACACAGGTTGTATGAAAACAAAGGTCACACCCAAGTTATTGGAAATTGTGATGCATCAAGTGAAGCTCGCCACAGACAGATATACACTCTATTTCAGATATCAGGTATTATTGAGGCAACTTACTATCTTGGAAGAGTATGAAACAAGATGTGGCACCCAGTGCTGAAGCTAAGCATCGAGCCATGGCTTCTGGGAAACTCGTGGAACTCATATGGCTCAAACAACTTTCAAGGAGCGTAGATTTGGGTTGACGGATAAATGACGCTTGTGTAGATAAATCCAAGATGCCTTGCCACATTGCTTCCAACCCAATCTTCGAGACCAAACATATCGAAGTGGGTTGTCACTTCATTCGAGAAAAGATTGCCTCAGGATACATGACTACTAGTTTCGTCAACTCGAGTGACCAACTAGTAGGCATTTTCACTAAGTCTCTCCGAGGTCCAAGGATTCAGTACATTTATAACAAGCTTAGTGCATATAACCTATATGCTCCAGCTTGAGGAGGAGTGTTGAGAATCAGAGGATATTCTCTGTTTTATTCTCTTCCTTTCTTGTATAAAATTTACCTTTTTGTACTTTATTTATTTCCTTTTTATGTCTCTCTTATGCATATGTTAGGTAGTGACCTATAATTGCTTTATCATTTCAATAAAGAAAAGCATTATTTTCTTCTCTCATTTCACATTTATAAAGTGTATAGTCAATTCAACATGTTTTAATTCCTACTATATGAACCAAATTATGAGCAACACCGACAGTTGCTTTGAGTTATTACAACCAAAGGCCTTCAATCTTAAAATATGATTCTAACTGCTAAGCACAAATAACTACAAGTTTAAAACACCAGCACAGTCTCGAGTTTCACATCTAAATTTAAAGCACCAAAAACACAATTACCATTGCATTAATAGGATGCAAAGACTATTATTGCTGCTTAAACATGGTTCTGTAGTAGGTCATTGTTAACATATAGAGTTGTAACTAGTTAGAAAACTTAACATATAGAGTTGTAACTAGTTAGGAATCCTAACATGTAGAGTTGTAACAGATTAGAAATATAGATTATCCTCTGAGAGATATACACACAGAATCTAATGAAAAACATTAAGGAATTCTTTCCTTCCACCTCCTCGGGGTTGTTTCTATATGGCACAAAGCTCTAAGGTTCGAAGTTCTGAGAATTTTTGGAGAACTTTTGGAAGATTTGATCGACAATCTACACAGTTTTGAGGGGTGACTTTGAACACTCCACCTAGAGGGAGCGTGGAGTCTCACCGCTAGCATAGGAGGGTTCGCCGGCCGCCGACGAACCAAGTTGCAAAATCCGATGGCCGGATTCCAAGTGCCTGGGCTCACGTGCCACGCAGCTTCTCGACGCTCCACACATGCCGCACATGTGGGCGCTGGGTACCGTCTCACCCTCTGCCCTTCCAAGGTCATCCACACCCATGTACCTCCGCATACTGCTCCTGTCGTCTCCGGATTCGTAGTTTAGTGCTTTCAGGTTCGACAACCCTTTTTCCAGTGGTTTCGCTGATTTTTCAAAAATATAAGTTCTAGGAGTGCTTTCTACTCTTGATCTTCTTCCTATGGTATCATAATGAGTGATTCAGAGGAGAAGAAACCGACATCAAAACCCGAAGTGGTCCCGATGATGTCCAAAATCACTAAGACAAACCGAGATCGGTCCTAACTATTTGAAATGAGCAAACACCAATATACACAGAGCGCATATAAGGTGGTCATTCACTTAAGGATCCGCCAAATTGATGATTCAAAGAGCAATGGATGGAGAGGATGTTTTCATCTGCTCATCCAAACTGTACTTATAAACAACAAGGTACCGGGCCTCTTAATCACTGTGGAATTTGTTAAAGAGCCATGGATTATTTGAAAGCCAGTTTTCGAGGTGGAATTGTTTCAGATATTTGATGTGTGAAGCATTCTATCGATCAAGAGAAATAGGATCAATCACTCACATACCTTATGTCACAAAAAATACATGAAGAGCTTTAATATACTTATGCCCTTTAGTCCAGATAAATAAAGTTCAAAGAAAGTCAATGAGAACGATGTATAGCTTATGGGATTTCTACCGCTCTTCCTTCTAAGTATGATCCACCATGCCTGCATTCCCGGCCCAAGCCTTGAGATATCATCTCTCCATGAGACCTTTAGCAGGATTCTTCACACTAAGGTATCATCCTCTTCACCCACCGCATTCACCCGCACGCAAAGGCCTGATTGGATGCATCATGAGTCATGAGGTAACTAAATAAAACAATGTCCAAAGATAACACTAGAGGACCTGGTTCTAGAGGTGTTATTTGTTATTACTTCCATCAACCTAGCCATGTGATACGAGATTGTAAGAAACGACATAATCAGTTCATCACTCGCCCGCTTCATATACTTCTACTACTAAGGCATATGATCACTGGTCAGCTTCTCGTACCGCTAATTAGCTAGGTTCCAATTGTATCGACTCATCGAGATCTCCATCTACTCCGACATCGCGATCGGCGAATCGTAACCCGAATAAATGTCTCAGATTCTTCTTCATCTTCGAATGGGTCATCGACTGAGCCACGCATCACATGACAAGTAACTCTAGTCTTTTCTACCTTCGCCACAACCTTCACCTTCCACTGTCACTCTAGCAGATGGATCACATTCATGTGTTTCAGTCAGCACACCGTGCCCACTCCATCCATTCCTTGACATCGCCCCGAGCCACGCCAAATTTCTCTTAATTGATGTCCCAGCAAGAACTGAGACCATGTTATATCTCATTCTTTCCGATTTTTTCTCTTCAGATCTAAGTGACGGCAAGATTATCGTGAAATGTGAGTCCTGGGGTTTATATATCCTGATCCTATTAGCCCCAAGACCTATCGCTTGCTCCGGGAGTCACTACACCACTGGCGACACATCACGGCCGGGTCATCTTTCGCCATTATTAAAGAAATTGTGTCCTTAGTTTTGAGTTTCACTAACTTAGATCATGAGTCTTGTCACCGGCAAACATCATCGCCTTCAATATAGTCCTAGAGTCACAAACTGTTTTAATGCCTTTTGCTAGTCTATCTGTATGTGTATCTGTGTCTGGCCTGTGTCCCCAAATCAATTCAATACTTTGTCACTTTGTCGATGACACTACTAACCACTTGTTATATTTAATGAAAACCGCCTAAGTTGTTTTCATTTCGCCTTTTGTGCCAGATTCATACTCACTTCATGTTTATTTTCAAAATCGAGAAGTGATAATGCAAAGAACATGTTTCAGAATCGATTTCAATCCTTCATTTCAACATGGTATCCTTCATCAAACTTATATCGACACTTCTCGTAACGGAGTTGTTGAGATAAGAATTAAACACTCTTGAAACAAATAGAGCTCTATTATTTACATGCATGAGCCTAAGCATTCGGGCCAATGTTGTTTCACAAATTTGCTTTTGATTAACCGATGCCTACATAAGTCTTCACTGGGACATTCAAGAGCACATCCTTCCTATCAAACCTCTATCTCCTATCGAGTCCTTGATATTTGGATGTACTCCGCTTTGCTTCGATGTTCATCCGTGTATCTAAACTTGACCAAATCTTAAAATGTATCTTTCTTGGTTATTCCAGGTTCAAGGTACTACACGCCTAGTCTCTCGAGGTACAAATTTTTTAAGAATGTCCCCTTCTCTTCACCCCCCATTATCACCAATAAGGGAGGCAACCACTGCTAGCGTATAATTATTTCCTCTCTCCCCGTGGCCCCTCATGTCTCGCTCCAAAGAAGCCTCACTGTGTCTACACATTCTCGACGCCGAACCCAATTAGTCTCAGTCCTCCACCTACGCTTCGACATCAAACTACTCGATGATCTCCCTACGTTTGTAAAGGCAGACGCAGTGGCTCATCCAATTTCATTCGCACTCATAACCGGCCATCTCTCTCGCCAAGTTCATTTTATTGCTTCATGATCCTATTTCTGCCTAACACTTTCAAGAATTTTTCTTATCTCACCCCCGTCATGTGAAGGCGATATAGAGAAGATGGATGCTCCGAATGGGAATGGTATACTGAACTTGATACATTTACCTATCGGGAAGAAAGCCATTGATGTCGCCGGGTCTTTTGTGAGTCAAAGTTAACCCGTATGGTTCAGCCGCTCGACAGAAAGCACGACTTCAGGGCCAAAGGGTACGCGCTCGCACCTATGGTGACTATTCGACACCTTTTTCCCGCTATGATGACATCCACTGCTTTTTATTTCCCCGGCCGCCACTCATAATCGGGGGATCACCAACTTGATATTAAGAACGCTCTTTCTTCATGGCAATCTTCAAGATGAGGATATGATGAAGCAACCTCCAGGTTTGCTGCCCGTGAGATTATAAGGTTTGTCGCCTTCGAAGTTTATATGGCTCAGCGCAGTCCTCGTGCTTGGTTCGCAAATCTCAAACTTAAGAATGAGAAATCGTCATGAAGAGCAAATTTGACCATTCCGGCTTCCTCTTACCAGAACCCACTTCCATAATGCCTCTTATTGGTGGTGTATGAATGATATTTTTATCACTGGGAGTGACTCTATAGGAATCTCATCCCTAAGTCCTTTCTTTCACAACCACCCCATACAAAGGACTTAGGATGCTTAGATATTTCTCGGTGTTGGAAGGTATGTGGAGTAACATGAATTCTTATCTCAAAGGAAATATGTGCTTTGACAGTCAGTTCGAGACTGAAATCGGGAGCAAAGCCACGTAGTTCCCCTATGACTCCAAGCGTACACCTTACTAGAGAAGGAAGTCTTAATGATCCCGAGATATAGGAAGACCATTGAAGCTCAACTATCGACAAGAACTCATTCCATATTGCACACTAAACAATGCTGTAAGTCACATACTTCCAATTACTGATTAATTAAGAAGGAAGAATATATCCTATGTTACTTGAGTTGTTCTCCCATCTAAGTGATTCTATACAAGAATCATGCAAAGATAATAAGGTTGAGTGCTTCACAAATGCCGACAAGGTCAAGAAGATGAGATCCAGACTAGTTATCAGTTTGTCAGGTGAACCCAGTCCATGAAGAGAAGAATATGGTTACTCCCGCCCGCAGATTCAATATGTGAGCAATGGTATGTTAGCCCATGTGTGAAAATCGCTTTTACCATCAACTCTCGATGAAGTCAACACTAAGACAAGTGTCCCAGAAACTTTCGTATAAACTGTGCTGTCCTTTATATTGCCTCGAATCCTATATTCCATAAACGAACTAAGCATATCGAGATTGATCACACTCGCCCTCGCGAGAAACACAACCCGCTTGATTTCTACAAAGATATGCAAGACGGAGAACACTATGACATTTTCAATGCTGCCTAGTGGACCTGATTAGTTATTTATGCAACGGGGTTGGGCATGATTTGGACATCTATGCTCTAACTGAGGCTGAAAGCTGAACAGATATAGAGTTGTGACTAGTTAGAAAACTTAACATATAGAGTTGTAACGAATAGGAATCCTAACATGAGTTAGAATAAATTAGAAATATAGACTATCCCTCCTCAGATATAGATACACATGTTAATTCAATGAAAAAACACATGAATTACTTCCACCCTCTCTGGCTGTTTCTACAATCATAACAAACATCTTTCGTAGTTATCAAACACAATGATATGTGTGAGAGGAGAACATAACAATCTGAATAGAAAGATGATCACAGACCTGGTCCCAGTGAAAGATCTCTTTGTTGCTTCAGAAAGCAATTTACATTTCTACTACCTTAGTTATTCATATTCTTATCAGAAATTAACTAACAAAGACTCTAATGGACCTTTACTTCAAATAATGAGAAATGGAAAATGGATGGTGACAAGATCAATGGTTATTAAACTGAATGAAGATTTGTTATAATCCTGTTACTAATTTCATACACCTAACATCTATTGGAAAGGAAGAAATTTAGGATTTGCAAATAAATAGAGCTTAAATTTTTTCTTCATAATTGAGATTCCAAAGGTTCCAGCTGAGCGGGCCAGGTGACTGCCTTTTCTGTCTGTTCCCATGATAATAAAAATATATACAGAACACAGACCAATAAGGCTGGGAAAGATCATTTACAGAAGAGATATGATTGGATGTTATAGAATCTGAAGGTATTATGATTTGATCAATTATTTAAAATCCACATCATGTTCAAGGTCATCCCTTTATAAATAGTGGGGGAAGGGAAAATCAATAATTCGTCTTCTGCCAGCCCAATACCTGTGCTGATTCATGCCTTGTTCCTGTATGCCTTTCGGCCAACATCTCCCATGACAGTTTGTGGCTTCTATTGATAGCTCCTAACATATCACTTTCAGGTGTTTTATGTACTATCCATAAGGAGCCCTGCTCTAGAACTCAAACCAAAATGCCAAACAAGGAGATATCATACAATCAGAGCCAGGGAAATTCAAAATAAAATTCTTCATGCAATTACAATTTCATTAAACATTTTGTACTTATTCTAGAACACAAATCTGATCCACAAAATATTTTCCTAGAACACCTTGCTGCAAGATGTCACCATATCATACAATAAAAAGAGTAGAGCAGTACAATGTTCAAGATTTTTCTATGTACCCAAAGCTATCCACACATTTTCATATCAAAACATCAAAGGGGTTCCATAGAAAGGATGATTCTTGAATTCCATCAAAAGTTGTCTTCTCCATTTGGTTGCACTTTGAAGAACACTTACCACTAATCAGCTTATTGAAGAGGAAAGGAAACTGACAGTCTGTCAAGGATGATGCATGCATTGAAGGGCAGCTTTTCTGCAGAAGTTGAGTTGGTACAAGGGCTGAAGGGACGATCACTTCATGTTATTATGTATGGAAAGAGTATTGGAGGATTTTTTTTATGGCTTAGAGAAAATTATTTGGCATTAGGAAACCTTCTAGCTATTGCTGTCTTCTTGTTTTTAAACATTCATCTAAAATAACTAAATACAGAAAACTACAACTTGTTTTAGAGATTGTGTCTGATATTAAATAAGGTCACAATATATCATAGGACAAGATGACTAGTTGGGATTGTCAAAGAAAACTTTGAACAAAGATTTCAAGATGAGCCTAGAGGAACAAGGGATTATGTCAAAGCAAATAGAGGCGTTGCCTTCTCTGCTTTGCAAGAAAGAGGTTGGATGGTTACTTGAGCATCTGGGAAGGCTGTTGAGTTAAAGAGCTTCATGAGTTTCAACAAAATACAGAGGAAGGACCAGGGTTCATCTATTGGAGGTGAGTTCCACAAAATGGTTAATTACGCTGTTCATTTCAAATATGAAGTCGATTTTTCTGGTAATACCGAGGGTGAGAAATTTGAAGGACCACAGAAATTGAAACAGGTGAATTCTTTGATGATGCCATCCCACCTAAGACGTGGTTGCTATGAAAGACAATGTAGTTCTAATAGCTCCTTTTACACAGAAGTGGGCCCTGTCAAACCATTCATTTGCGAGTGTAGTCAAATTGAAAGGGCCAAGAAGAGGAGGTATGAGAACAATGGTGCGCCAATGCCCTTTTTTTATTGTTGACTAGACTGAAGTGGGTCATGTTGTAGATAGATTTGGATTAGAAAATAACATGGTATTGAGAAAGTTAAGAAGATGTAGGGTTGAACTTGTTCCATTTATGGTATAAGGAACATTTGAAGCATAGTTAAAAGGCTAAAGCACACTACAGTAAAGTCCTCTAGAACCTAAGGCCTAGCAAATGAGGTGGTATTACAGCTAATATTTTTTGCTTTAATTAATCAAAATCTGATTAATCATTTATATATCCAAGTACATAGATAGTCAATATTGTTCTGACAAAAAATTAGAATAATTAAATATTATCCAATTTTTCATTATAATCAATAAAAAGAAAATATCTAGGGCTCCTATAGCCTTCTCCATTTTTCTTCCTTTTCTTTTGTCTTCTTATCTTCTTTACAAGCCCACAAAAGGCTAAGGCCTTTGTTATGCATAGTCCAAAATGAGCATATACTAGGGGCTATATGAAGACAGGTCAAAACACACAATATGACTTTATTAATAATAATAAAATAAAAATCCTCCTCCTCTATACTCTAATTCATCACCAAAATAAGAAGAAGAAGACCAATAAATAAATAAACAAATAAAAATCCACTGCCTTCATGCTGTGTTCTCCTTGTACTTAACTGACATTGAAAACAAGGCAATGTGCCTAACTCATCTATTAGGTATTGTGCCTAACAGAGGTTAGTGCCCGGCACACCTTCACGCTGTAATGTTTATCAACTAAGGCGTTGAAGGGGGCATCCCATCATTCCAAACCATAGGCGTGTTCCTTTTCACAACAATGATTTGAAGAGAGTCGTAGTTCAGGAGACCATGGTCAGATGGATTGACAACCTTTAAAATCGTAACATTCATAGGTGAGGTCGAGCATAAATGATAGAGCACATTGTTCACATTTAACGAGGTGAAAAACCAAGGATGGGTAATAATCATTTTAGTCAGAGTAGTTGGAAGATGATTAGGAAAGGTGTGTTGGAAATGGTTGAGTCGACCTGCAGAATAAGTCATTCTCAAACAAGGCTAGTGCCTGCACACCTCTCCGATAGCGCACCTCGTAGTCAAACAAGGTGTTGAAGGCATCCCATCATCCAAACCGTAGGCATGTCTTTCACACAATGATTTAAAGAGAGTTGTGTTCAGAGACTATGGTCGGGATGGATTGACTTTAAATTGCATGATTCATAGGTGAGATTGAGTAAAAAATGTGATAGAGCATATTGTTTGCCTACTTTAATTGAGTGTGAAACCGTGACGGGTAATAATCATTTTAGTTGTAGGAGTTGAAGATCATCAGGAAAGGTGTGTTGGAATGGTTGAGTTGACTCAAGGAGGAATAATTCATTCTCAAAAACATGTAAAAGGTCTCAACATAGGAGTTGATCTCACAAATAAGATTGACTCACAAAGTGGAACTTGTGGCAAAAACCAAATATATATTTAGACATTCTAGAACCTAAAGAAAAAAATGTCATGGAATTATTATTCAGAGATATACTTTATTATGATAGATATTAGTTATCCTTATCTAATCATGGTTTAGTTAGAATATGACTTATTTTTAGCTTAGTCTTAATGTATATCTTCTATATTAATATCATAGTTCTAAGACTAACAAAACCATTACAAGTGTAACAAACAAAAAGAACTTACTAGACACAAATTTGAAGCAAATCAAACAATGTCTATACTTTAGACTTGCCAATGGATGATCTTATACCACCAATCATTTCTTTACCTCACCCCCGAAGAATTAAATTCATTCACTATCTTTTACTCATTTTTTTGCATCTTTTGTGACAACCTTTCCCCAACTTGTTTTCCCTTGTTCCTTTTCGGTCCATTTTCATCCTAACTTATTAGAAAATCTAAATCATTCATAAGTATGTAGGTAATGGAAGAAGAGATGTATGCTTGGAAATGTCAGAGTACATTAGAACACTTTGATTTACATATAAAATGAAAATTGTAGGCTTAGCGGTGTGAATCCATATTGAGACTTGTCTTCCTAGTTTGTTCATTCTTTTCTTTTGATAGGTTGGCCGTTGTTTGTCTTAATTTGTGGACATCCCAATATCCTTATCTTTACTTGGGTATTTCACATCAATAGGATAGGAAGACTCTGTTGTTATATGATGATTTAAGTCTATATGGATCAATCACCTAGGTTTGTCACTCAAAGGGAGTCAAAGTTACAACTTGCAAACTGAATAAGGCCATTTATAGATTAGAATGTCCACAAGTTTGGTATAGTAAATTGACAATATCTTTTTATCATTTGGTTTTAAAACATGCAATTCTCAACACTCAACAAGCTTATCAAGAGGGAAACTAACATTGTAACACTCATTGTAATATAGATGGTACATTGTTTTAAGAAGATATTATTGTTTTTTTTTCGACAAATTGCAAGATATTAACTATTAAAAAGGGGAAACATTATTTCAGAAAAAATCACTGGCATTATAGAGGTTAAATTATCTATACTTAAAGAGTACTGGATATGATAAATAACAGTACTAGGATGTTACAAATAAGCTAGTTGATAATTCAGGATCAAAATGAATCTTATTGAAAAGAATGTGTGTGTGTGTGTGTGTTGTCAAATCTCTGTGACTGAATTGTGTGTTTGAAATGATAGAACAATTTCCAGGAGGTGGCTGAATAGGAAAAGGTTGATTATAGAAGATTAGGCACATTCCCACTTAATACTTTATCAATTGCATATGCCACTAGTTTCAACTTCAGAGAAGCGCTTAGGCTACAACTTTGTGTATATATTACCTCAATAGAACCAATATTGAAATACACGTGAAAATCAATCTTCTCTCTTATCTAGTTTTTCACATGGTATCAAAGCCTTTGGCTCTTTCCTAAGAATTTATGGAATTTCTCCATCTTCATCTCTCGCTCGAATTCCTTTATCTTTGTTTATCCAAATATTTTTGTCCTTTCCCTCATATTCTCTATTCCATATTCCTTCCCTTCAACAGCTTATGTCAGAGTCCACTGGTACAAGCCTTGTCTCGATACTCCAAATTAACAGAGAAAATATAGTTACTACCTTCAACTAAGGTAAAACATCCAAGTGGCATACTCAATTGAACGGAACAATTATTTCCGCAGTCACAACTGGTACGCACTTTCAGAAGGCAAGGGAAATTAAGCCATCTGTCAAAAGGACTCTTCAAAGGATGATCCAAATTTGTGGCATGATAAATCAAGATTCAATGGTGATGTTTGCTATGGGAATTCGAGCGTTACTGAAATTAGCAACACGTGTATCTTCCTTTAGATCTCCAAGGAGATTCAGATGTTATCCAACAAACTTACTGCAAAGTTCATGATGCCGCCCAAATCTATGATCAAGACGTACCTGTGCTATTGCAAGGAGTTAGAACTGTCACTGAATATTCAGGTTTCTTGCAAGGCTTTATGGTGCAGGAGAGCACCCATGACACGATTCAAATTCACTGCACTAAGGATGTTGTAGTTTTGAAGTGATTTATGGAGAAGGATCGCATCTATGATTTTCTTGCTGGCCTTAATGTTCAGTTTGATGGGGTAAAAGTGCAGATTTTGGGAAAACAGGACCTGTCCTCCTTAAATGAAACGTATTTCAATCATAATGAGTAGAAGAGGGATCTATTTAAGGTGTTATGCTTGAGACCCATGAAGGAGATGGATCTACCCTTGTGACCCAAGCATCTGGATTAAAGGAAACCAGCCTGAATAAACCTATTGTCCAAGCAAATCCATCCAAAGCCATCAATCAAGATTCTTTATTCTGCACATCCTGCAAAAAGCATCGTCACACCAAGGAACGATGCTGGAAACTCCATGGCAAGCCCAACCGAAGTGCAAATGATAAAGGTCAAGGCAATGTGGTGCTAATTTCACCAATAATGGCGAAGTTCACAAAGCTTGCCTTCTAAACTGCAATAAGAGGGATTGAGAAGCCAACAATTTTTTGAAACCTTGAGAAACATTCCTGGTAAGTACTATAACATTTGCATTTTCAGGTATCTTTTCCTTCCTAATTCTTATGTCTCAGAAAATTCTCCAAGATGGTAATGGACTGATAACCGGAATCACATGACTTGTTCTTCCAAAGCTTTCTCTCTTCTTATACCCCATGTCCTAATACAAAATAACCATAGCAGATGAGGTCCATAACACCGTAGTCTACACAGGACATTTATATAAGGATTCTTCCACTCTAAAATGTTCTTCATGTCCAAATTGTCCCATAAATCTAGTTTCATCTGCAAGCTTACCAAAGATTCCAATTGCGTAGAATCCTTTTCCTTCATATTGTGTGTTTCAAGAATAGACAATGAGGAGGAAGATCGACATGCCAGTGAGAGAGACTTATTCTACTACTTAGAAATCAAAGGAAGAACCAAAGCCATGGATTCCCTATCTACATCATTTCTTTCTAAGCCTATTATGTCAAATAAAATACATTGCTTTATCATCATCTCAGCCATCCTTTAATGTTCTTAAGTTGATGTTTCCTTCATTATTCAAAGGGTTTGAGTTAGAGTCTTTCATTGTAATGATTAATTTGCCAAATATAAATGTGCTTTCAAAAAAGCAATACAAAAACTATTAATCCCTTCATTCATAAGATATTTGGGGTCCTACTATTCCAAATATTTCTAGTGCAAGGTGGTTTGTTTATTCATTAATGATTGTACTCGAGTGACGTGGATTTACCTTTTGAAAAATAAATCTGATGTTGGACTTGTTTTCCCCAATTTTGACAACATGATCAAGACACAATTTGATGAGAATTCGCTTCGTTTCCGATAATGGCGTAGTTTTTCAATCAAATTTTAAATCTGATTTGTTCTCAGTAAGAAGGAATTATATACAAGTCTTCAGTGTGGCCGCACACCACAACAAAACGGAGTGATCGAACGTAAAAACGGTCATCTTTTGAATGTCACAAGAGCCTTGTTTCACAAAAATGTTCCTAAACAATATTGGGGTGAAGCTATTTTAACCACTGCACATCTTATTAATAGACTTACAACTCCTATCTCGACTTCAAAAGTCCAATTGAAATTCTCATAAAATTATCAAACAATCTTATAC